>JAJHUR010093445.1:0-20812 GCA_027495735.1 Lutjanus campechanus | reverse complement strand
TTAGACTTGGGTTTATGGTGTAAATTTCTCATGAAAGTTTAGATGTTGTTTGTGCCTCTTAATGACACACGGTGGGTCAGATAACCAGGCACGGTTGATCATTGCGCCAGACTATCTTTTCATCCTGGCAGTTTAAAAACAAATGGCATGTTTCATTTGTAGAAGTGCCGGAGGTATTAAAAATAGGTATTTGGTAGCTTGTCGGGATGACAGGCATTGAAGCCGGGACTTAACAACAGTCCCTGACAATGGAACCATTTCAGAGTTTTCAATTATACATTTTTAGGCTCTGTAGTGGAAGCAAGCCTCGCTTGAACGACATATTGAGAACTCCACCTGGCAGCAAAATGAGAAAGCCAGCATGATTTGCATTCTGTGGCAGGGCTGTTAACTTGTCATCAGCGGCGCTTGACAATTGAATGAAAATAAACATCTACAACCTGCACTCAGTGGAGTTAAAATCCAATTTAAGTTAGGAGTCTGAAGAGGTTTTTGAAACATCCATTATTGCCTTGTTCTCTTGTTATTTTCTCTTTTCTTTTTCACATTCAGAGTATGATTCCCAGTTAATTTATTATTCACTTTCACCCTGCACTCTTGTTTACAAACACCAGCGAGAGATACTCCCGTCATGACAGTTACGTGTCGGACAATGTGATGAAGCTGAATTTAGCCGAGTCAGAATTGTGTAGCTGAAAAAACAAACATAAAATCCCAGAGCCTGTTTGCCCTAAAAAAAAAACAAAAAAACAAAAACAAAAACCCAGTTGCAGCTAAAATTCCACTATGTGCACATGTTGATATTCATAGCACAGCTGAGTGTTTTCTTGTGAATTTGGTGAGTGCTGTTTGGGGGAGGGCGAGTAGTTATTTAAAGTCGAACTGAAATTTAAATTCATTTTTGCTTGTTTACCAAAAAGAAGAAATTTAAGTTTTATTTGCTTTTTAATAGCCTCCCACATTAGTGTTCTCCAGAGGCATTCATTTTGTGTTCTAACTGACAGCATTGGTAACACGACTGGTGCAACATACGCATGGGAGGGCGCTAAAATAGCTTGTAGTATCACTTGGAAGTCGACAAGAAACTGAAAGCATAGTGCTATTTGCTTCTGTATATTTACACTTTTCCTGTAAAAACAGGCATCTAGGGAGGGACTTGTTGGAGACGTTGATCTGCTATGACCAATATTGAACACCGCCCCTGAGATCGATGGAGGTTTGACAACAGGTAATACAGTACAACAGTGGTTTTCTTGACCAGTTTGGACCTCGCATCCTGAGGCTGAGTCAGCTAACTGCATGGCTAACCAAGCTAACCTGCTAATGGCACTACAGGTAATGGTTAAGTAATGAAGCTAAGCAGCCCGAGAGACATCAGAGGGAAAATCAGATAGCATTTTTCTCCAAAAAAAAAAAAAAGATCCAGTTTCACCCAAATCAGTGAATGTTAAGTTATAAGGTTAGTCTCTCCACGCCAAACCAACGACAGAAAGTTGAAACAGTGACGCTGAAAAAAACTGAATAAAGATGGATATAGATAATCAAAAGACAGGATGCAGAAAAATATCAAAATCTTATGAAATCATTTTTAATGTCTGTGCTGTATTTTTCTGTGATTTTTCTGTCAGTGCCAAAACCACCTTTTTTTTCCAGTGTTTTGATGCCAATTAGTGAGTTCATCTGAGCCTGCATAAATAATTCACCCACCACCCACCCGAATGTTTTATTTCCTCAAATTTAGAGACCCACACCTGCACCTCTGCCTGTCTCTCCCCACTTCCCAGGTGATGTCTTAATCGTGTGTTGTATTCATGTACTGTATGAGTGTGTTCTTTAATGGTTTACTTTGATGATTAGAGAGGCTGCTTTTAGTTTCTTTTCCATGCTGCAGCAAACACCGTGGGACATTTAAGCACCAAAACTAAACTGTAGTCACAAACTTGACAGGACAGAGGAAAGTCTCCAGAGGAAACAGAATTAAATAATCAGTTCAGTTATGCTTCTGTATTGTGCGTAAACGCATACACAGCGTCTTTCTCTCACATCCTTTTCCCCAACCGCAACCCATCCAGTATTAATCAAAATTTTCAATGAAAAATTTTATGACCTGCCCCACCCGTCATAAAAATTACATTCTGGTTTTGTTGTCAATGCCTTTTTTTTTCAATGTTAATGAGCGAGGCTAATTAGCTTCTTCTCTCCATGCAAAAGCTAGTTAGCATACCCTGCTAGTTTCCACTTTCCAAAAAGAGCACAAACTTAAAATCACAATGAGTTCTCACAAATACTTATTATTGTAAAATGGCAGATATTAAATGGTACGTAGCTTAGACTGTGTGGGCTTGTTGACAAACGGTTATAACATCTTTCATCTAGCGCACCACAGAAGTTGACAGCATGTCTCCTAGCTATGAAGCCTTTCAAATGACGGTCAACAGCTGCCATGGAAAAATACCCACCCGGAGGCTTTTGATCTTCGATGGTGTTTCCACAAATATGTCCAACAACAATTTTATCTTACTGAAAATTGAAAAAAATGCATGTAGCAGCTGTAGTATCATCATAGTTGATATTTCCTTACACAGAATTCAGTTCTTCATCCAAAGTTTTCAGGACAAACATCTGCAAACACAAAAGGAACAAAAGAACATCTGTTAGCTTCTTTTATCAAGACTTTTTGCATACTGAAGATAACTCAGTGACAAATAAAGTGAGTGTGAACAGTTTAGGAGGATTTTTTTTTTTTTTTTTGTACCTTGTAGTCTAAACATCAAAAGGCTTGATGTGTGTAGATAGCAGAGGTGCGGGAGAGAGATTCAAGAAGACCGGCATCTGGCTGGTCAGCTCAGTGTTCCACACTCCGGGCTCACTCCTCCAGCTTTTGAAGTCAGTTTCTTTTATGTCACCTGGGGATACATTCTTAAAAGAGACAGAGCAGTCGATAAGCAGTTTTTTACTCCACATCTACAGAGCTCCACAACACGCACTGGGATAAGAATGATAATAATCTCCCTGCTCCTGACCATTCAGACAGATAAATTGTATGGGAGGCTGGCTCATGTAAGAGGCGCAGACTTTAACAGCACTATTAGATTGTTGAATGGACCGACTAGACTACTCTGTTTTTGTATAATGTGTACACAAACTGTGTAACTTTCCAGAGCTCTTCAGGAAATCAGAATTTTAAACTCTTAAACTATAAAATACACCATTTTCATTCAGAGTTTAGGTGTACAACTGATTTACTCCGGGGTGCGACTGATATAGAAGCAAACAACGCATTTTTATTCCCAAACACACCTCTGTAGAGATGTGCAGACATGAGTCCCTGCCCCCCACTGTGTACCTGCGTAGCTCAGATGTAGGCTACAAACAGTCTCAGAAGCTGCCTGTGATCTATACATAGAAGTGAGGCAAACGGCAAAGGCTAACTTTGATGGAGCATTTTTATATTTATTTATTTATTTTTCCAGCACACACGCACACATATCCAGGCGAAATAAAAACAGCAACTTGTTGAAAAAGTAAAGTTAGATTGAAGATAAGTGTCACTCAGCCTGACAAAACAGCATTTACAGACCGGGGGGTGGGGGGTTCTAGTTTTCCTCCATGTTTTATGTAAAGAAAATGATGTTTGAAGGCTGTGTATGAAAAATATACATCAGAGTTAAAAATAACTTTAGCTACATATTCAGATTCATGCATGAAGCATGTACCAACAGTACATATGTGCGTGTTTCGTTGCAGGAGGCTACATGTGTTGATAGGAATGTCAAACAGCAGAGCTTTGTGTTCCAGATACTTGACCGTGGACTTACCTCTCAGTTTGAACTCTTGCTCTCCAGCAATCCAGTGAGGGCCGATGAAAACTCAGATGACCTCAAGCTTGACCAGACTCACTGCAGTTTGTAGTTTAATAAGTTCACTCTTTAAAAGTTCATGTTTTATTGAAAAAGCAGACGTCAACTGGTTTAATGATTTCCAGGCTGAACTGACCACGTTCACATTAATTTATTTACATGTATGAATTTAAAATAAGCCTTTTCTTTTTTTCTTTTCTTTTTTTTTGGCTTGTTTTTCAATGTGGATCACATTAGATTGTACTGGTGTCAATAACATATTTCAGTACCTTGGACTGCAAACATCTCCTAACTTTTCCTGCAAAGCTACAACAGCTTGTATCCAATAGAAGTCATTTTGAAAAACTTTGTGTACTCACTACTTCTAAGTTTTTAAAATGTTACTATTTATACCAGCACACTATGCAGTTAAATAACTGAAAGATTTCTGGCTGGAAATCTTACTTGCTCACTTGTCGATGGGGGAAAAAAACTGCAGATTTACTGAATCAGCCACAGTGCAAATTGAAATTTCTAATTGAAGTTGCACAATTTTGCCATCTTAGTTCTTACACATAAACAAAATTATATTTGGGACCATTTTTCCCAACTGGAGTTCAGTAACGTAACTTCTTCATAGTTCTCTCCTGCAGTGTGTTGGATGCTGTCGGATAGGCGTCACTGTCCTGAGAATGAATAGCATTATTATTAATGTTACATTGAATTGAATTGTGTTGTGTTGTGTTGTGTTGCATTATGTAATGTTAGTTGATTCAGGAAATTAAGGAAAGTTCCACATTTTTAGCGCACTAACTAACTAACTAATCTAACTTAAGTAGAAAGGCTAAGTGAAGTCACGAGTCATTGGTGTCGAGTCCAAATCGAGTTGCAAGTCCTTTTTGATTAAAAGAATCAAAATGAAGCAAATATCAGAGTACACTGTGTTGAATAGTATTATACACAAACTACACACACCTACAACTTACATGCAGTGTTTCAACATTGGCAGTCAGACACACGCATACATAGATAAAGAAGAACACACACACACACACACACACACACACACAGATGATAACACGCCTGCTGTTATCAGAATGTCCACGATGGTTATAAGATGAGCACAAGCATATTTACCCATCTCATTCATCTTGTGCTGTCCTATCTATCTGGCAGGCCTGTGCAGACACATATATCTCCCTATCCAGGGTACAGATGCAAGAGATCTATTTAGCTTTGCTCTGCTATTATCTCTTGTTCCTTCCCTTCCCTGTGCATGCATCCTAGATTTATTTTCTTTTCCTATTCTGTTTGTTTTCTCCCTGTTTTGCCACTCTTCTCTTCCTTTTCTTTTTGGTCTTGGCCTGTTATATTTTCATCCTTACTACACTTTTCTCTCCCTCCATTTTAGAGAGGTCATTATATTAACTCTGTTCTCTTCAACTAAAAAAAAATCTTTGGACATATGGATCTCATTCTTCTGTTCCGTTCTGCTTCCCTTTCCTATCTTGACCTGTCATCTCCTTTCAGCCCTGCCCTTCCTCCTTGTCTTGACCCCTGTCATCTTTCTATTTGTCATATTTCCAATGCTTGTTCTTTTTTTGTTCCCTTGTTTCTCGCCCTGTTTTCTCTTCCTGTGCTACTCTGTGGTCTCCTCCTTTTCTCTTCTCTCCTTACCTCACCTCCTTGTGCTCCCCTCCTACGAGGCTGTTAGTCTTATTTTGTTCTAGGAAATCCAGTCAGCCTGGCCCATCTGCATGATTATGCACAGCACCACTGATTGGTTCCAGGGAAATCATTCCAGTGGAACATGATGTCCTGGATTGAAATAGCCCACAGAGTAACAAAATAACTCACACTTCCTCTCCAATTTCAAAGTTGCAAACTTTATATCCACTAATTTCGAGTCTGATCAGACACCCAAGTCAGTCCTTAAGTGATTAGATTAATATTTTTCCCATATTATGGATTACAGTAATTGACAACTCTATCCTTTTATTTTAAGGCCCGGTGCTTCAGGGATCAAATTCTTCATTAAATCAGAGCAGATCTGACAAGGTAATTTGGTGCATCTGCTATTAGGTGACAGTTTCATTAACTAGATTCTTTTTCCGTGACATCTGGATTATCACAATCTATGGTCTGGCAGACTAACTGTTAACACCAATTCCTTTTTTATCCTATAAAACTGATTGAGATAGTATATAGTCATTCATATGAATTTCTTTCTTCATAAAAATGTTTTATGTTGAAGGTGGTGGTTGACAAAAAGGTTCTTAGTTAGAAATGTCTTTGAGGTTAAAGGGGAATTGTATGAAGCCTTGAACCTCCAAGACATTTCTCCACAGGGAGCTGTGTGAAATCTGATACATTGCCTCAAATGATGTCACCTGAGTCAGTGTCGCTTGGGTCTCAAGAATACAAGTTTAAAAATGAACAAAACTGGCAGGTGTGGAGTTGCAGTAGCTTTTTATGTTCAAAATCATATTCTGGTAAAAGTTAAGGAGGATATTATGCATAAAGAAATTGAGGTATTAACTTCCCTCACATTAAATCCATTTTAGTGGGCTGCTGCTATAGTCCACCAAGCTCAAACTGTAATTGTTTAGAAGCTATAGGTGAGATGTTGGACAAAGTATGTAAATTGAATATGGAAGTTATGCTTACAAGAGACGTAAACATAAACTTTTTTTAAAACAAAGAGCATATTATATGGTTCAAATCATTCAAAGCAGGAGCCAGAGCTCAAGTTCTTAAGAAATAAAACACCCATTCAGCGAGTAAATGAAACTAAGCAATTGGGAATCGCCCTTGACAATAAATTGTCCTGGTCAAAACACATCAACAGTACTGTCAGTAGAATGGGCCAGGCATTAGCTGTAGTAAGACAATGCAGAAAATACAAAAGACCCGATTTAACTGAACTTTTACTAAATATTCTTACTCAAAATGACTTCTTCTCTGTTTGTGAAGAAAACTCACTTTGACAGAATTGAGTTTTTGGGCCATTTTAAAGATGTTTGGATATAGATATAGACTCTAAACCCCAACAGGGACTGCGCAAGAACGCTACCATTTCTGCATCTTACTTTTTCTGTTCTCTAAGCACCATAAATATCAATTTGTTTGTTATTTTGTAGGGCAGGGGTTCATAGATGCTTGAATTGCAGGTGTGAGGTTATCTATTTTCTTGTCAGTGTGTGGAAGCACTTATGAGCCCACTGAAGATAAAAACTGATAAGCAGAGATAAGTAGAAGCCATGTAGCAGGGAAAAGTGTTTAATAATAGATGTTCAAATTTGAACAAATATGCCTCAGTGCCTCTCCAGTAACACTTCTAACTCAGAACTCAACTGCCAAAGTCCAGTATAAGAAAGACATGAACAAGGAGAGACATACTGGCTGAGGTGTTGCCCGGATTAGCAATGTCCATATCAAAGGTAAGCAGGATGAATTGGAATATTACAGAAAACCCAAGAAGGGCTGATATATGGAGTAGATAGAATGCTCAATAGACCAGCAAACTCACTGAGAAGCATCCAGAGTGCAGCTACCCGATGGTAAACTAAGGTAAAGACAAGTCTGTTATCACAACTGGAGACTGATGAGGCACTAAGGTTCAATGCCACAGAGTGCAGCTTCAAGGCCCCACCGACTATAAGACAGAGCAGTCAAGACGAGACACACCAACCTGAGCACAGCAGGGACTGAATACAGAGAAATAGTTATTTTCTTGTGGAAGGCTACAACAACAAGTTTCTGAACATGCCTGGGGCAAAAACAGAATGTTCAGCTTACAAGCATACTGAAGAACCTCAGACAATCTCGCCTTGTGTCGGACTGTCAACTGCACGCACAAGGTCATTGAAGGGTGGACGCACAGTCAGTCACACACACACATACTACACAAATAAAATTGCTAACTAGAACCATAAAGGGTTCTTTGTCTGTGAAAGGATTCACCCGGAGTCCCCTATGAGAGGTTCTGAAGGAGAACCATTCTGTGCTGCCATGGTTCTACCCAGAACCCTCTCTGGGGGCTTTGATATTTCATAGGTTCTTCTGCAAAGATCTAAAAATATGTTTTTAGAAGAGTTTTATTTATAACTGTCTTGTCTTCCAAAGGTTCTAAGAAGACCTGCATTGTACTCTGTGGATGAAGCTAAAAGTTATTGAATCCCGTAGACTGTAAATTGTGGTTATCCTTCATTGTAGCCTAGAACCATCTGTGAAAGGTATAACCTTAGAACCCCCTACAAGGGGGTATGGTTCGACTGAGAAGATAGGGGGTTCTGCTGAGAAGGCTTTTATATTCCAAGGGTCTTATCTAAAATCCACTGTGAGGATTCTACCAAGAACCTTTTTATATTCCAAGGGTTTAATTTAGAACTCATCCAGGGGTTCTACTGAGAATCCTTTTATATCCCAAGGGTTTTATCTAGAACCCATCCAGTGGGTACTACTGAGAAACCTTTTATATTATGGTACAGCCTTTGATAAGTTCTTCAAGCATTTTTCTTCCAAAAAGAGTTCTTTGGATCAAACAATATTCTTATTGGAAACCTTAGTCTTACAAAGAACGTTTTCATCAGAAAAAGGCTTCTTCAGAAGCAAATGGTTCTGTGTAGAACCCCAGCCCTTCAGGGAAAAAAACCCCTTTTGGAACCCTTATTTCGAAGAGTGTACTCACGCACATTCCCCCAGTCCAACCTCATGTCCGCCACGTGTAGTAATGGGCCAGACTCTGAGGAAAATCTCCTATCTGAGCAGCAGTCCTGGGTTGGAGATTGCCATAGGTGGCTTTCTCAGAGGACCTGACCCAGCAAGGCTGCAGCTTATCTAATAACTGATAGAAGGTTCTGCAGCATACACACACAATTAGTGTTGGCTTCATACGCGCACACACACACACACACACACACACACACACACATTCATGTATATGCATGAATAAAAAATTCAGCCATGCACATACATTTTAAAACATTTTCACGCTGGCACACATTCACATTTGTGTGTGTACACTGACATACATGCACATACACCTACACACACACACTTGCATGCACGAACACTGCCTTAAGAGTCTGTTGGTTCTCTTATCCTCCACATCACCCAGTCAGGGGTAGCCTTGGATAGTCCGTTTGATGTCCAACACTCTGCAAGATTAAAAACAATCAACAACAATAACAGCAGCAGCCACAACACCAGCTCCAGCATATGGCTATTAAATCTAAAAGGCGTTCATGCATCAAAAGGAAAACTAGATTTCTATCATTATTATCAACACTATGTGGCTGCTTCAGGGGCTCATTTGAGCAAATATCTTTTCCCATAGACAACAGATTGGGCCACGCGATGGGTTGAGAGTGGAATGAGCAAATATGCTAATGGGATGACAGAATGTAATGCATAGAGAATACATACAGTTCCATGCACAGATAAACAAACATAGCAAAAAGAAAATAAGTACTGCTAATGTTGTCCAATGTTGCAGAACAAAACAAAGATAAGGTTGAGCTCAAGCCTGAGAAGACTGTCAAGTTGGTCGACACCCACCGTGTCATGTTTGGCAAATTATCTTGGTAATATAGAGCTCCACAAAGGCATGAGATTAAAACTTCCCATTTTGACTGTATCTGTGGGCAGGTGTTTACCCCGCTGAACAACGCAGCCTATCATAATTTATGAGTCTGGGACCAGGCTGCTTGCCTCTCTGTTCCCGGCCTGTGAGCTAAAGCTAAATCTGACCTGAGCCTGGCTACCAGTCCTACGGGTCAAAATGAGAAACACTACACTGCTCAATGTGTAAAGCAAGATAATCCTATTGAAAGAGTGAGCAAGAGTTCACTTTGAAAACGCATATATTCTACATTCTTAGGAAGTACTAACTGGAACCATATAGGACTCTTCGGCTTGTCCCTATATGAAAACCCCTTTTAGTTCCTGGTAGAACCTTTTATAAAGGTTCCACTTGGAACCCTTTCAAACCCAACATAAAGGGTTATACCTAAAACCATTTGAGAAAGGTTCCACTCAGAGCCCCCCTATGAGAGGTTCTGCATAGAACCCTTCTGTGGTGAATCATTCCACCTAGAACCCTCTTTTAGGCCTTTTCCACCAGCATGGAACCAGTCACATTCTGGTTCCCGCACCTACATTTGAACTATTCTGAGCATTTACACCAAGAATAAATTGATTCAGAAACTGAAAAGTTGGTTCCCAGCTGGAACCAAAAAAATAGCATGTTTCTTTGGGAACCTTGATGCATTGTGCAGCGCCCTCTGTTGATGACTTCCTTGGTAACAATCATTGTGAGTTGGTTCACTAGATAGCACCAAGGTTCCAAGGATTATAAATGGAACTGGTTCAAGAACTGATTTGCTGGAAAAGGGCCTCCAGAGACCCCTATGAGAGGTTCTACAGAGAACACTTCTTTGGTGAAATGGTTCCAACCAGAACCCTTCCACCTTCTAAAGGTGCTTACCTGAACTCTAAATAACCCAGGGGGTTCTACTGGGAACCCTTTTGTATTCCAAGAGTTTCATCTAGAATCCACCCAGGGGAGAACCATGTTGTATTCTACAGATGAAACAAAAAATTACTGAAACTCGTACATTCTAGTATATTGTGGTCATCCATCATTTTAATAATTTATGTCACAGTTACCGTTGTTTAAGATGAGAAAACATCTTTTAAAACCCATGTTTTCAACAATCCTTGAAGAACTCTTTCTTCCAAAAAGGGTTCTTTGGATGCAAAGGGTTCTTAATGAAACCCTTAGTCTTATAAAGAACCCTTGACAAACCTTTTCTTCAAAAGGGAGTTCTTCAGAAGAACCCTTATTTAACTCACAACAACATCTATGCTCAGACCAGAGAATGTATCAAGATGGCTGCTACCAACATGAAAACACCTCAGCAATGTTTCTTGCTTGATATCCTATACTACATTGTACCCTGCCCTTTATATAGGCTCACATCTCCCCGGTGTAATAAGTTACGTGTCAGAGATCAGCCCTTGAGTTATGATTATTGCGACCACAAGGGAGTATGGGGTGTTGGATTTAGGGTGCAAGGCATGTCTCATTCACCCTTCAGCTGTCACAAATCCCCTCCAGAGGCCAGGCCTCCACTGACTGACAGGTGTAAGTAATGACTCGAGTTCAGAGGTCACAAGTCAACATAAGCACACAGGCCAAGCGCAGCTGCATGCAGACCTGAGCTCCCTGAGGACTCCGTCACTTAGTGAGAGTTTCCATCATTTAGTGAAAACTCTGCAGACGTAGTGCCTGTGAACAAAAGATGTTAATTAATAATAACTGATTTTCACTCCTAAAAGCAATTAATATCTTTTATGTGATTTTGCTGCACTTTTACTCATTATAATTGGTTCATTTGAGGAGTGCAAAATTATTATAAAAAAAAAACTAATTAATTTATCAAATGGATTCACTTCCAAGCTGCATGTCATGAATTGGGAAAAAATATTACTTTTCATTACCTTCTCTCTTTCTTTTGCCATTTATCAGCTTGTGTTCACCTATGCTACAGGAGGAGAGTGGGGCTCATGGAAACAAGATGGAGGAAGACCACGGTAGACGGAGGAGGGGGCAGCAGTGCTCATTATGGCACAGCGGATTCCAGAAAGTGAGAGATCAGCCTGGAGCCCCTCGGCAGCTGACAGCAGCTGCATTTTCCAGCCTTGTCAGGATGGTGGTGGTGCTGGTGGAGACGGTAAGTGGAGAGGACAGTAAAAAGGAAGGCAGGGTTGGGAATGGGATGGAGATGTCCAGGGGGACTTAGTTATCATTTGGCATTCCTCTTCTGCTTTCATCACTTTGGATAATGCCTCACATGTGGGTGTAGGGGGAATGGGGGGGTACCATGGGGAAAGGGGGAGAGGAGGGATCTTGTTCAAGGTAGACGCAATTTCTGAATTATATTGAAGTTTTTACGGCACCACCCCTCCTACCTCCTCCCTAGCGTTGTTCCTCCAGGCCTTTTGAGCTTTGACTTGTGACAAACGCTCGTACCACAGGCATCTGATTTAAGGACAATTAAAACTTTCACTCCAAGCGGCGGTGAAGGTTACACTGTCGGTAGGGTGCCGCACACGTGACGACCAGCAGGTGCAACTCTGTCTTTGTCTGCTCTAGATTCTCTCTTTATTTTTGTCGTTATTTGTGATCTACTACTAATCCCGCTAAGATCCAGGAACACTGATGGAAATGGAGTGAAGGAGTGAATGATGGATGCATTAATCTTTACAGACAAACACACCACAAGGATCCAGTACAGCCCAGAGTTCCCTCTCAAATGGTATAAACCCATCAATGTGAGAGTCCAAGTGGGAGCATGGCTCAACAACCAGTCTGTCGAGGACAGTGTGATGAAGATGATTATGATTTTGGCAGGGTTAAGGAAATGGAGGCAGAAAGGAGGGGTGTGCCCCAGACTGAGAAAATTACACCTCTCTTGGTTCCCTCTACCGGTGCAGTTCGAACATGACCTAGAGATGCCTGTGTTATGGTTTTGTTGGTGACTTAGCTAACTAACTGTGTCACTGAGGTGTTGTGTAAAACGCAGGGCAGAGGAGTCCATCTCTACTGTGCATCAGCGAACGCTGGTGCCTATCAGTTATTGTGTGGGAGAGACTATGCACGGAAGGCATTGAACTTTCTATTGCTGTGTTGATTTTAGCCTGTGAAACAATTGCTTTCTGGGATCATAATAAGGTTGGAGTTGAAATAGTGTTTTTTAAAAAGTTTTCCGTAATGACAGACTTGTGATATTTGCACATATCCAAAAACCTGGTAACCACTCATAATATTTAAACGTAGGTGTGTTTCTCCTTCCAACCAGAAATGCTGGCTGTTCTTTTGTGCGTGCATTTCTGCCCCAGCCTTACAAACTGTTGGATAGTTGACTTGTTTACAGTGCACAGAGCTGACTGTAAACAGGCAAAAGGCTGTGTGTTGCAAACTGTGGTGAAAACCCCAAGTGAGACACATGTTCTGAACACACCGTATACATGTTCAAAGAATGCTCCTACAACCAGAATAATATCGGCATATCTCACATTTCTTAAATCAGAAAATGCTAAATGATATCCAGAATATCCAAATGAAATGTGCTGTTTCCATGACCTGTATCAGATTCAAAATGTTGTCAAAATTCTGAAAAACAGAGGAAAATTAGTGTGCATCTAAACGTTGCCAATGACAGAGGCACTGAAAACATGACTGGATTGAGAAGAATAAAAGCCTGTAGTCATGGACAAAGAGAGGAATGAATTCATTTGAAACAACATTAAATTTTCATACGCTGTCTGGTTAACTGTTATAGTACATCTGCCAGAGTGTCAAGCAATGAAGGCAGGAGCTCTACCATCTGAAAACGTCCATTGTGAGAGTTGGTGGGTGAATTACTGTCCGAGACAGGGGCACAGACACCAATACCGATAGATTTTTACTCCTGAATTTCTACTTTTCTGTCACTGTGAACCATCCTGTTGCTTTGGCACTAGTGATGGGAGGAAGGTGAAAGGCCTCTGCAAGTATGTCAGAGAGAACTGGGAAGTATGGCTGCCTGTCTATAGCAATTACACTAACCAAGACTGTGTGTCTGTTTTGGCTGTTAGCGTGCGCTGAGGCTGTTGTGTCCCTCTCCACTGTCTTTAACAACCGATCGACTCTCCCCTGAGAGCCACTTAGTCTGTCCTCCATCCAGCCTCTTGAGTTACAGCTCAGCAACACACATGTTCCTGTCAGAGGAACAATACGGGCACACATACATACAACATGCACACGCATGAGCTGTAACACACACCTGCACATGGAAACACTCAAAAATGGACACACATATGCACATCCATGAGCTCCATGTGCTCTGTTGACCCTATGAGGTCAGAGACAGCTTCTCAGGGCCCCGCACCCGCGACATATGAATCATTTTTTCATGCTAACTCTTCACAGTAATCACAGCGTTTGGCAGATTCTAGTGGCATCTGTGTGAATGTGAAGTGGGTAAAATGACAGGCATCTTTTCCATCGTACACCTGTAGTCTCTTTGCTGTCAAAAGGCTTCCGGTGGACAAAATGGGAATGCAGAGTGAGACAGCCGCCTGTCTGAGCCATTATCAAACTGTCAGGGAATAATTTAAATTGTAAAAATTATTAATGCGGGCCATTTATCTGCTTTTGAGTGTTGTTATTTCTGTTCATTTTCTATGCTTTGATCACCACAAAAGAAATTCCACTCACCTCCATTATCTTTGTTCTGGCAGCGGCAGAAATCTCAGAGATGGATATCTTCAAGCCTGGAAAATAAAACCAGATCTCTCTGTGTGACTAGAAACCATAGAGGTAAGTGAGACTAATGTTTTTTTGTGATTTGTGTCAGCCGAGCATCTGAATCAACCCTGTAATAGTAATTCCACTATAGTTCCTCTAAGCAAACATTCTGTAGTGTTGTGAGGAAGACGTGCAGGGATGCCTTCCCGGCATGCTGTGGGGCAACAGGCTCAAAGACATTAGTCTCATTGTGTCTGTGTTCCTGCATTGTTACTGATGTTATTGTATTCATCTACATTTTTAGACTGTTCCCACATGAATTTGGGTTGACCTTGAGTTTTGTTGTGTGCACTGATGCCTCAGCGCAAAACACTGCACAAAGACATCCCCACTGTTGATTCTTACTTGTTTGTTTTGCATTATCTTCTGCATTTTAATGCCTTCATTTGATAGTTGAAAGCAGAAAGATGGCATAAAATTAGGGAAAAAAAGAATGACATGCAATTAAGCTCTGGAAGTCAGGCCTAAAATTCATTTATAGGGCAAGGCCATTTTGGCCTTTGTTAATTTCAAATTTATTGGGGCATTGTAACTACGGTGTGGGGCACCAAGGCCAAAACTAGTGGTGTAAAAACAATTAGTCATAATTACATTGTTTTACTACAGTTGGCTGATAATTAGCCTGATCAACCACTGTCAGTAATCAATACAAACACACGTTATCACAGTAAGCGTCAGACAACCTTATCATACTTAAGCAGTTACCCTAGTGTTTCTGTAGCGGTGAAAAAACATGAACAAACATGCACAGAGTATTAGCTGTTTGAATTAAACTAACACACTTCCTACAGAAAATATTGCACCAAAATTCCTTTGAGAAAAATAACATATTAACCATTCCTTAACTCTAGAAACAAGAGACAAAAGGCATCATATGTTGACAGTCTTCTCGTCAATTTGGGATCAATACAATCCAGATAGAGAGAGCGCACTACAGTACTGCCTGTCACCCAAATCTTTTTTTTTTTTTACATCTGTGACATATTCTACAGATATACAGCAGATGTTGAAACTGTCGTGAAAGGTGTCATGTTGCTGTTATGATGTCATCGTGACAATCAGCAGATCATTTTCAGTCTATTTTTGCTTATGAGTGTGTGCATCACACGGAAAAGATATGTGAGATGCCAAATCTCTAGATGAAGCGCCACTGCAGACATGGCTAAGATATGTGTGAGCCACGTTGCTCACAATGGCTGTGTGTCTGCTGTAACCTGTTAAATTAGGATCCTACAGTTTTAAATGAGGGAATACAATTCTTTCTTTTAAGGGCACAAAGGCCAGTTCAAAACAGGGCGTACAACTGGTCAAGTGGGTAGAAAGGGCAAGATGGTTAAACACCGGGGCATCCGTAACAAGATGCAGTGGTCGTTTGGCTGAGGGATAATTCCTGCTCTGGGATGTACACTCGGACATTGCGATTCGTGGTCAGCACCTTAACCCTCATAGGTCACCAGGCCGCCCCAGGTTTTTGTTGTGTTGATAGTAGGCCTGATACTGCCAACAAAAATCACACTGTTTGACATTTTCTCTGACATTCCTTCCTGAAAACCCCCTAGCAAGCCACAACATCTCTTGTACTCCTGTGAGGCACTTTTGTGTTTAACTCACACAGATCTGTTTTCAGAACTGAGACCTGGAAGTATACATTTTATACATTCTTCAGTCAGCGTGCCCACACGGGTGAATCATAAGGCTGAATGTGTTGTATATTCCCTATGGAGCTCTGCAACAGTTAACAGAGCCACATAAAGTATGACTGTGCAGTGTATCTCTCTTCACCAAGTATGAATACCATTACACCAGCTGAAGTGCATCTATGGAACGTAGCTCTTGATGCTATGAGCATCTGTTAAGATGGCAGGTGCTGGTTAAGAGCAGTAATGACTGCCATTAACCAATGTTTCACTGCTCCACATAATTCTGCTTCACATGCGTCACTGCTGTGTAGTGCTCGGCCATAAGAACGTACTCCGAGAAGTCGCTGTAAGTGTGGAATAAAAGGGATGTGCTGTATTTTCATGATGAACTGATTTGATTAATTATCCGCAGTCGTGATGATATAGGCATGTGCTATATAGCAGAAGTAGAGATAAAGTGTATCCTCCTTGACACAAAACGCTGAAGGCAAACTTGGTGGGAAATTTACATACCTTTATCCCAATGCCCTCATTAGGGAGAGGTCAGCATTGTCTGTTATCATCTACTCTCTTGCATCACCCTGTGAGGGCAGTCAAATGAAGGACAGTGTCGAATTTCTACCCAAGAATGACACGGTTTAGCTTCTGCACTTACCCGAAGCAAAGACATCAGAAGGCCTTTCAATAATACAACAATGTGGCAAGGTTTCCACTTCCATTTTGAGGGTTAGATGTGATAAAACGCAGTGACATGTCTCTTTACACATCAGGAAAGGAGACAAAGAGAGGAAAAGCTTGTAGCTTCTGGCATGGCATGCTGTGTGCACAGCTATGGCTCGGAACATGGAGAGATGTCAGCCGATCAGATGTGCTTTGGCAGCCAAGGTTATGAGTTATGAAGTTGATATTAGAGAGGAGGGAGCAATGAGTGGGAAGTGTATGACCTTCATCACTCACCATCCATTATTTCTCCTTATTTCCACCCGCTCTCCCTCTGTTCTGCAAGCCATGAAGCAAAGGAGCCCTTTTGTGTGAACTCTCTAATTAGGAAGACCTTGACGTGCGGATCTCGTCCATTGTTCCTCTTCATTTTGGTGGGAAAATATTTCATTGATTTTTGCAGCAATCGAAGGCAGGCGGAGCTGAGAGAGGCTCTGTGTGGGATTAGACTCTGCGGGGGGTTTCTGGGATGGGCGGGGAGCTAGTGAGTCGTGTGTGCATGTGGATGGGGGGTGGGGGGGTGGGGGGGTAATGTCCCTCCGCATAACCCCTAGCCCTTCTCACCCTCTGAAAGAACCAATTACAGCTGTGATCCTCGAGCCATCATAACTCACCTCTTCCTGCAGCTCCCTATTGTTCCCTCCATACCTGCTGTACAACTGCAGGCTGTCTTTCGTCACACAATCTTATGATAAATCCAGCTCATTTACAAACATCTGGATTTGGCAAGGCTTTTGTTTATGCTCTCCCTTGCGTTGGTATGATGAAAGACGACAATGTTCTCATAATCAACCAAAATCAGGTACTTGTCAAATGTTCTTTTGTTATCCTATTAGATACTAAACACTAGGGTGACACTAACATTGGTTAATAGGTTTACATATTAATGCCCCTGCGTTGGGGACAGCCGTGGCTGGGGGGCGTTATATTTCTGTACATATTTGCGTTCCTCCATCCCATTCTTGTGAATGTGATATCTCGAGAATACCTCGATGAAATTCTTCAAATTTGACACAAATGTCATCAAATCACTTTGACTCAAGGATGAACTGATCAGATTTTTAGAGTAAAAGTTCAAAGTCAAGGACGATGTGACCTCATGTTCATAAAAGCCTTGCAAACGCAATATCGCTTCGACAATATATCTCAGGAACACCTCGACGGAATTTCTTCATACAGTATTTGGTATAAACATCTGCTTGGACTCAAAGATAAACTGATTAGAAATTTGAGGTCAAACAGAAAGGTTATGCTGACCAAAACATGTTTTACATCCACTAATTAATAGGATAAAATATTGATGTGATGACATTTTATATCTAAAAGTTCAAAGGTCAACTTCCCTGTGACCTCACAGTGTTCAGCCCTCTATCAGTCCTCTGTGCTGCTCTGTAAAAATGTTCCCTATATAGTGCAAAAAATATCCTTTATACTTTTCATTAGATTCCTTGAAAGTCTACCCTACATATATTATGAGACAGATGTGGACGTAAACTGCAACTTGACTGGCTGGCAGAGGCATACAACCACAAGGCAGTAATTCTAGTTGGTCATTTTCTTGGCTCTTACAGTAAAAAAGAGGAGTGGCAGGCCGACTGTTGTCATTTTCCCAGTGGAGTATACAGCAATCACCCGTTTCTGTCTCTTTCTCCCTCACTCTCTTCCTCCTGTCACTCTAGACTGTCTCTAAATTACGCCTTACCCCTGCAGGTGCCAACGTCTCTCTGAAATGATTATTCCTACCACACAGAAGATTGCTTTTGGTAATTATATGTATCATAATTAAATTTGATGAACTCCTCCGAGACATAAAATCTCATTTGACCCAGGTGCTGGATTCCTCCTCCTATACACAAAAGGAGAAATGTCCTCTACTATTAAGAGGGATACACTTTGAATCTTGAAACCAACATCTTGATTAAGCAAAGCGGTATTTCCACATTTACCGAATTCACTGAGGTCCATCAATAACTTAATTACGAGAACGAGTGAAATGCAAATTCCTCATCATTACGGTGGAATGGATTGAGCAGGATTAGCTATGTTGTTCCTCAAAATTTGGCTTCTGAAGCAAGAAAAATAAGCTGAAGGTCAATACCTGTTCAGCCAGACCACACATGGCTGCATGAGTCAGAGGGCTCCACATGTGCACTAACACTGTTTATAGCGGCAGACACAGAGTACTCTTCCTCTTTTTTTTTCTCCCCACACTTTCGTAGTTATGAATCTGTCTCCCTGAAAAAGCGAGCTGTAGACAAATCCACTATGAAATTCACATGACGAGGCAGTGCTGTGCACTACAAACGCTTCCAGATGTCTCCGATTCTCATCTTCGCCTTCCAGGGGACTCGGCTCCACCGCTTATCACTTCTCCCTTTGTATGAATGGTACCCTTGAGTTCTGTCTCTTGTTTGTACATGTAGTCTGTCATGAGGTCATGTGGCTCAGCGCCCTCCACTTTTGGCAGCACTAGTATTTGCTTGATATCTGTCCTGAGCCACGTTATTCATACATGTCTGTAATCTATCTACCTAATATTGTCATTCTCCTTCTACACTGTGTAAATTTACTCCTTTGTACTGTGCACATACAATATCTATCGCATGTCCATCCACCCTGAAAGAGGGATCCCTCCTCTTTGCTCTTCCTGAGGTTTCTTCCTTTCCCCCCCACATTAAAGATTATTTTTTTAAGGGTTTAAGGATAGAGGGTGACATTTGCATATGTACAGATTTTAATGCACTTCAAAGGAAATTAGAAACATTGACCTGACTTACCCATAGATGTGTGACAAATTAAAGAAAAACCTTAAAGGAGCTATGTGTAAGAGTTGGCCACCTGTCAGAGTCATACTCCAAACAAACGGGGCAGTATATCACCAGAGAGTTGGGATGCCCACCCCTATCATAAGAAACGAGGACATGCAAAGTCATTTTCTCAAAAACAGCTAACTTGTTAACACTTTTAGTAACATTATACATTTAGCTATCTTTATAAGCTATCGCTAAATATCCAATATTAGCGTTAACAGCTGTTTACTTACTAGTTGAGAGAAAACGTTTCAAGTCCAGCTTCAGACTTCGTGTTTTTACTCACCAAGAGTTGTCTCCAGTGATAGAAAGCAACACCAACATTAACTCTTGCTTTCGGGCAGTGCTGCCTCTTCTGTTCCTCTGTTTTATGAGACAGGACAAGCTAGGACTAGCTGGTTAGCTCGCTACCTTCAGTAGACATGTCTGCAGCACAATGCATAGACATCTTTGACGCAACATCCAAACTGTTATTTCTTCACATTCTGTTGATGATTTTAGTCCATTTCTGAATGTATAAATAAATGATAAATGATCTGAGAAATATAACAATTGCAGGTGCTTCCATATAGTGTGGTAGGGGTCACTAAATTGTTTGACGAGTATGAAAATGGCCAGAGTCACCAGATGTCAATCTGTTTGGACAATCTACGTGAGATTAAGGGCCATAAAGCCTGCTAAAAGAAAGTTTTTCCTCACCACTGTTTCCTTAGTGCTCACTCTCTTTATATGAAAAGTTTCCTGAGACAACTTCTGTTATGATCAGTGTTGGGCAGTAATGCATTATTCAGTAATATATTACTGGATTTTTACTACTTTACAAAGTAACATGTAGTGTTAGCGATTAAAATTTCAAAAACAATAAATATATTAGTTACTATTCCAAGTAACTCTGATTCATTTAGTTACATTTTGACCGAGGTAGGCTATATTATGATGTGTATGCGTGGCAAGTCTGTGCAGGTCACATTGGCTGGTAGTCTAAAAGATAAAATAAGTATTGTCATCACTTTGAGTTTGTTTGGCTCCTTGAGAGAGAATATGAGAAGTCGAATTTGTTTCCTCCACAGCTGACATCTAGACAACTAACAACAAAGGCTTTCTGGGTGTAACAGTTCACTGGATCAGCACTTTAACTTTAGAGCACAACAAGGAAGAGCAATATAGTAATATAACGGGTAACGTAACTAATTACCTCATATTACTTTTTAAAGGACTAATAAGTAAAAATAAAAACATATTACGCTTCCTGAGTAACTTGCCTAACACTGGTTATGATTTGGCACTACAGTATATAAATAAAACTTTACTTGACAGTATTCTGCCATGATCAAAAACATCGAAATAATGGAATATATTTTAAAAGAATAGTGTTTAATCCATCCAATGAAGTTCCAGAGACGTTTAATAACTCTGCGAAGTCGCATCGAAGCTGCTGTGGTTTCCTTT
>JAJHUR010093444.1:0-30927 GCA_027495735.1 Lutjanus campechanus | reverse complement strand
AAAAAAAGTGCATAAGATTCAAATATTAAATAAAAATACAACTGCCATTTCAGTCTGGTTTGCCACTCTGAATTTTATTGATTATTTGCCTATTTGCAAGAAAACGCTGCCCAGAAAGTAATTAGGGCTAACTGTTTGAATAATTGAACACATTCTTGCATAATAAGTCCATGTTATGTGTAAGTGTGAATGTTTGTGTATGTTGTGTGTATGTCGGACCCCAGGAAGCAGCGGGAAGCAGGCAAGCAGCGGCCAGAAGCACTGTTGGCTTCTGGGCCGTGTAGTTCTTTTGACTTGTGGTGCCATGTAGGCTAATAGAAAGAAAACTACAAAAACAGCGGCGCACCTGTCATATGTTTTTCGGTGTGCGTGTCTGATTGGTTGATTCCCACTCCCGTCTGCTCCCGTTAACTTTTTACTCCCGTACCGTCCCAATCACGTGATTAATAGTAAAGTTGACTCCCATCCCACGGGAATCCCGTGGGAATCCTGTGACCCGTGGGATTCCCAAACAAATGTAAGCCTCTATTTCGGGGCAGGGGCAAACACTGATTTCACTATCTTACACCAGGGCCATTTTTGCAACGTCTATAAGATGGCAAATGCGCTTGCGCCTGGTCTGTGTGGCTGTGGGCGGGAGGTCTAAACAGTAAAAACCACTTGTGCCAATCTTTTCTCTTTGTTTCCTCCTTGTAAATCCACCATCATGTTGCCACCGCTTGCGCTGATAGCGCACCTGCCTCTTACTGGTAATGAGAGCCGACTTTCTGATTGGTTTATTGCATGTTTGGCCTAAACTCACCTGTGAATTAATGGGCACACCTGATAGGTGTATGCCAGTGGCGCAGGGGGCAGGGCAAAATATCACTTGCACCCCTGGGGGGAGACAGCAAAGGAGGATATGGACGCTCCTTGAATAAATTAAATCCATTGCGCCTTGCGCTTTCCACCTGCGCTTTAGATCAGCGTAAGAAAGGGCCCCTAATGCTATGTAACATAAATTGTTTAAAAACAAAAATAAAAACGTGAAGTTGATATTCTGCTTAAAATGTCACTTTCACACAAATGCTCATTTTTTTTTGTCTGAAAAGTCAATTTTTTGATGCAACAACTAAAAGATCTGTTCTTTCTTTTGATATATTCCATGTTAACATATTCATAGAACTGAATATTCTGTGGGTGTTGAAAAATCAGTGAATTTTGTCAAAAATTCTGGTGTTGGCTGGCAACTTTAAAAAAAACACTAACGGGGAAAGATTTAATGTACCACTCTGGTCCAAGATGAAATATCTAAGCAGCTATAGAATAAACTGACAAAAACAAACAAACAAAACAAAAAAAACCTGTATATTCAGAGTCCAGAGACTGACTTTATCTCTAGTGCCATTAGGGCTGGGTATCTGTGCTCGATACCTTTAAGGCCTGGGTCATCAATAAGAGGCCCTCAGAAAAACCCACGAATTCATGTGCAATCATGTTAGCTAGCTAACCTACCAAATCACTGTGTGGCATTTAGCCATAATGGCAAAACAGTTAGCTATAGTTATATACGTATTATTAGTTGTATTATTATCTCATGTGTACAGACACTATGTGAGCCACAATGGATCTTTTTCATGAGCAAGAGACTCTTACATACCTTCCACCTAAGAAACCACTGGCAGGGTGCAGAGGGTGAGGCTAATGCAGCTAACATTAGCCATGCTACTGTACAACTGCTGCTGACTGAACAGCTATAGGTCAGAGCAAACAAGAGGAGAGAAGAAAAGTATTTAAGGTAATATACGTAGTAGGGGCTCCCTGCTCTGTCTCTCTATCAGCTCAGGGATTCATGGCCTGAAAAATGTTGAAGACCCCTTCTTTAGGATATCAGTACTTGGATATCTTTAAGGTAACGACCAAAATAACCCAGTACTGAGCAGTATCTAAACTTCTCCAGTCAGATGATACTTGCATTTGATCCTATTTGTACCCAGATCTAGAAGATCTGTAATCACTGCAAGCGTTCTTTGATTTAATGTGATGTGTGATTGGCCCACTAACCCAGGAGTTCCAACCCATGCAGTCTGTGGTGTGGTGAAGTCGAGCACGGTGTATTTGAAGGAACTGGCAGTTTAGTGCGCTGAGTTTTCACACTCACACCCATCCTAGGTGCTTTAAAGAAGATGATGATAGTGATGTTAGGACATTAATGGTGTGTGCAGGGAATTTATGGGTTGCAGCTGCATGGATACAAAGAAGAAGATTACAGTCAATAACAGGAAAAAAACAAAAACAAAACAACAACAAACAAAAAACGTGAGCTGTACAGCAGATAAATAAAGATAAAGTATCTTCATTGGCATTGCTCACTAAAGCTTGGTGGAAGATGTCTTGACTTTGAACTCTTAGCAGTGAGGATGCAAACTAATAAACTGCATCCTCTTTGCCTCATAAATCAGAAGGAGTTGTCAGCAATCGCAGTGAGACTCCATAATGTAACCTAAGACGAGGAGGTGTGTTCGTTAGCCGATACGGCGCAGCACAGAGGCACGCCTGCGATTTGGGATGTGGAGGTTTGTTGTCTGATGATTTAATGAGGCTGGTGCGCGCACGCGCGCACACACACACACACACACACACACACACACACACACACATAGACACACACAGCTTTGAAGTGTATGTGAGTCCAGAGCAGCAGGGCTAACTGTAGCTTGATGAGAGACAGATGAAGTCAATCAGAGAGCTATCAGAGGGGAATAACACTGTGATGTGCAGCACACACACACACAAACACGCACACAGGCATATTGTCTCATGCATTCAGACACATTAAGATACCATGATATACAGACAGGCAGCCCCAAACAAAAGTTACTGTAATGGCTCAGAAAAACACACCTGTGGAATGACATCCTCTGCATGTGTGTGTTCACGCTGAAAAAGGGGGACATATCAGCTACTGATGGCCATTATTATGTGAAAATTATTATATTAATACACTTCATGCTGTCATCTTTGTGTTGTTTGAGTAAACTTAATGTTTGTGTATTTTAAAGGATAACTCAGGCATTATTATAGATGTTTCTTGTCATCAGCAAATCCTAAGAAAAGAAGAGAAGTGTTATTTCATCTCTCAGTACTTTCTGAGTTCCCAAACCTATCTGTGGCCCTCAGCTCTTAGCCTGTTTGTTCCTACTGAAAATGTAAATCTTTAAGAAAAACAGCTCACAAATACATGGTTTCATTTTTCAGTACAGGATATAGTGCATTCCTGCGGTGGTGTATGTGGTACTGAGTCAAACCTGCACTATATACAGTATGTGGTCTCTTTTTTAACCATGCAAGCATGACAACAAGTGCAGTGGTAGTTCAAAAGTGTCTGGGGTAACACAATATAAAGGTATCATATTTACAGTAATTAATTCCTTTTAGCAGTACCAAAGTAATGCAACACTTAATGAACAGGATTTTGGTAAGATTATTACATTTACTATGTCACATAATGTGTTACCAAGGGCACAGCCTTAGAAGTGAGAGGTCCATAAAGTGCATGAAAATGTAGTAAAATATAGCTGAGGTGAATAAATGTAACAGCTTTTGCACTAATGGTTAAAACTAGAAACCAGCACATTCTCAACAGACACATTATTAAAAAAAAGTAACACTTGCATTTTGCAACATGAAACACCAAATTTAACAATCTACTCTGTCCAGACAAGGCCTGATGGGAAATGTAGGCCATTTACAATATTTTAACCTATATTACAAACAGGAGCAAAGAGCAGAACAGTCTGCTACAACTAGGGTTGCAAAAGGTAGATAAATATATTTATTCAGTGCTTTTTATTGGGCATAAACCTCACAAACGCTCAAGATCTCGCATACACCTGTGAGACACAACAAGACACAGCTGAGTGAGCCTGAATGGGACTGGTGCAAACAGAGTGGACGAGAACGATTGAAAGATCTTTTTACTGTAAATGTTTTAATATGAGGGAATTTGCGGGGATACAGGGCTGGGGTTAGGTTTATGGAACAACATTACCCTCCTCTATTTTATAATGCCAAGTCTTATTTCTGCAGTTACCTTTGCTTTGGTAAAACAAATGCAAAAGTAGTGTCACTAGTCTACACAGACAGTAATAGTGTTAAGTAACTTATTACTTCCAAATGACATTAGCTATTAATTAATTAATGTAACATGTTACATTTTGAAAGTAACTTGCTCAACACTGAGTGGGTGTGTGTGTGTCTATACCTGTTATTTTGGTTTGTGTACGTGCTGCAGTGCAAAGTTCACACTTCCACATCAGCCAGCTCTTGTAAAAGCGATTGGAGGGTGTAGAAATCAGATCAGTTAAAAGTAATAACATTACTTGACCTAATACTTGGTACCAAAAGCAATTAGTTACTTTCCTCATTATATTGCTTTTGTACCATGTTATCAGCTGTGTTGTACTCCAAAGTGGAACTGATTCAGCAAACTGTTGACACCCAAAAAGCTTCAGAATTATGCTCTCAGCCAATCACATCACTGCTCACATGGCCCTGAAACAGCTGAGCCAATTATGAGGTAACAGCTCAATATGAAGAATTAGCTTCTGCAGGAAATCATATTGTTGTCTGGTTGTCTGTTGTCTGCAGAACACGCAGCACCAAAAATCTGCAGCCAGAGGCCAGTGGTCTTGGGTGTTTCAGCATCAGCTTCAATATAACGCTCATGATCATATCAATCAATCACTCAATCTATCATGATCATAATTCTACTGCATCTCACATTACAAATAGTTAAAATCGTGTGTCAGTATGTGACACAGCACATTATTTTCCTTTCCACGTGATTTAGTGAAGGTAAACTCAGTGGACGGCTGTGTGGCCTGTGAGGCTGCAGATTTATCAACATATGTGTCCTGCTGCCTTCAGATGGCTGCAGGGAGTTAATGAAGAGAAAGAGAAGCTTTCCATATGGTTTAAAGCAGCTGCAGACAACACACACTGTAGTCACTCAGAGATCAGCGCAGAGAGCTGCACTGACAGACCTACTTCAAACACACAAAACTTTTCTTTTTACGCCAATTTAAATGCAATTACAATAACACAATAGTTTATTTATGTTTCAAGTATTGTGTTATTTCTGTACATTTGCTCACTATTGTTCAGATGAGTTCATCAGATCAGCAGCAGACTGATTCCAGAAACAGACATGAGGTCTGAGAAGCATCACTGATACCGATGTGCTCAGTATCAACATTTCTGTGACTTGCCAAGTATGTTAATTCACAACATTTCCTCATTATGTTAATACAAAGTTGTAAATGAAAGTAATTTCTGGGAAAGCATACTTGTTTAGAATATTGCTGATCACTAGCAAAAAAGCCATCATAAAAAAATGGTTAAGTGAGAGTCCACCCACTTTAGAAGACTGATTTCATGTCACACAGAATGTTTCTGTAATGGACATACAAACATTTGCTTTGAGACTCAAAACAGACATGTTTGATAAATGCTGGAAAGGATGGATTGAGTTTATTAACCCGTATAGAAAAGATTTCTGGTTGTTGTGCCCCAGCTGTGTTGTAACACCCCTCGTTCTCTGCTACAATATTCTTTCTTCCTTTTGTTCCCTTTCTTCCTCTTCTTTTCCTTTCTTTGTATGTTTCTGTTTGCTTTTAAAAACAAAAGTCTGCCATGAAAGATGTTTTGTGCCTGCTGACTTTCGACTTGAATAAAAACGAGAATTTAAAAAATCACAACAAACAAACAAAAAAGAGAGTAATTTCTTGGAGTCAGGACTAGTTTCCCTGCTGTTTTGATAAATTCAGCATCACTTACGTTTCCACAGCACTAAGTCCAGCAGGAAAACATAGTCATGCAATACTAACTATACTGCTGCTCTCACCTTTTCTTCTCTGATACAATAATGGTTTAATCAAAAGTTCCAGTGTGTAAGATTTTCAGGGATTTATTGGTAGAATATGCATAAGGATGTTTTCATCGGTGTATAATCACCTGAAAATAGAAGAATAGTTGTGTTTTTATTTCATTAGAATGAGCTCTTCATATCTACAATTTCTATAGTAGCCCAGAACTGACAAAAAAGGGCAAACAAGGAGAAGACATGACAGTGAGCAGCAGAGTGTGACATGACTGTTGGTGTGTTGATGATATTAGAAACATTAAATTGAGTCTATCATGTAAACTTTTAGAGTCTCAGTGATTGAACCCCCTCAGTGTTTCTGAACTCTGCCTTTACAGGCCATCAGTTTTTATTTGTGTGTGCTGGTCATGCTCTGGGCTATTATTTGAATATTGATGGAGAAATATTGATAAAGGAAGAAAAGATTTACTCTGAAAATATTAAAATAACAATTTATCAATGCAAGTTTACCTTTTATTTGGAATCTATATGTCACATTAGAAACAAAACAATTCAAAGATAATACACACAACCAGTTCAGCATTGATCCCAGAGCCCATAAAAATATGCAACAATGGAAACTATAATACTCATCAGCTTGACAACACTGACTGGGCAATATCAGATTTTTAATAAAACGCCAGTAGTAGCAAACTTGTGTATTGATCTAACTTTACTTTGCAGACAAAGTGAATGCAAAGGAAACAGCTTCTTGGTGCAAATCTGCAGTGAGACTTCACTTTTCACACTGCCAGACACTGAGATGAGTAGAACAAGGTGGTGAGAGACAGACAACAGACAGACAGACAAGCAAAACTTAACCACACACACACACACACACACACACACACACACACACACACACACACACACACACATATTTCATTCCACCTTGACAGCTTGGCCGCCTGATAAAGAAAGTCCTTAACGCCCGGCGTGTGGTGAGGCAATCAGAAACAAGTGACCCTTCCCATTGAGCCACGGGGAATATATTGAAAGGATTCAATTAAGGATGCGGTGTGGTGGCAGGAAGGGGTGGGGGGGCAGGTGGGTGAATGAATGGATGGATGGGTCGAGGAGGGCTGCCAGTCAGACCAGCTCCAAAGCACACAGATGGAGAGACGGGTGTCAACTATTGGGACAGGTGAGCTGGTGAAACCAAGGGGTAAAAAAGAAAGATGGGAGGAGGGGGAGGAGGAGGGTAAGGAGCCGCTATCAATCATCCAATCAATCACTCACAGAATCAAATGAGCCTCGTGGTGACAAATGGCACAGTAAGCAGGTTTTGGTGGCAGAGCCCCGACAGAAATGTCTGTGATAACACAACATGGAGCTTATCACAGAGATAATGGGTGTCGGAAAAACCTGGAAATTCAAACTATTGCAGACTTCATCTTGTAGACCCACACCTGAAAAAACACAGTTACTTCTTCACTACTGTAGTTCATGCCTGCTGCCAGTTGAAAGAAACCTGTGAAAACTGTTCCATGTGTCAAGTCCTGCCACTGAAAACACATTACCTCATGTCTACTATCACTTTACACGCACATTTCCATTTCTTTGTTTAAAAAGTATTCTGATACAATTTTATCCGTTAAAAAATGCAGTCAGTATTCTAATCACCATAATGAAGTAATGTAACTTGATTGCTTTTCCATTACTGTGCTCAATACCAAATATGATCAAATTGTCTTGACCCTATAATGTACTATGTTCATTGTAGGTTTATTCATTGTTTGTCCAGCTTTTCACTCCTTAGTTATGTAAAAATGCATATTTAGATGAATAGCATTAATTATGCACATTTAATTGTACTTTGTTCATGTCTGCAGCTGGCCATTTAAGTACCATAAGCATAATTGTTTTTTCTTTAACTCTAATGCAAAAAGGTTAGATTTTTTGCATCCTAAATTAATAACTCTTGTGCTGCCTTTAAAGTGACAAATAACCCAAAAATGAAAGTTCAATCATTATCTTCTCACCCTCACGTTGACTGAAGGTCAAGTTTAGTGGAGTTTCACAGGAAAACAGAGTTGCAGAATCTCTCAAACAGTGACAGTGAATGGTGACCAGTTTTCAAATGTAAAAAAAAAAAAACAGAATAAAATCATAAAATGCTTCCATACTGCTCATCTGGTGTAATCCAAGTCTCCTAAAGCCCCAACATGCCAAGTTGACTAAAAAAAAAACATCTTCACTGTAGATCTTTAGCTTGGAGCCACATTCATGTGCACATGCACTCTGTCTGAACTGGTATGTGTGGTGTGACAGTGTGCAAACAGTACGTTGGGACTTTAGGAGACTTGGATTACACCAGATTGTTGTATTTATAAATTAAGAACGTTATTTGCATGAAAAGGCATTTGATTTCATTTGTAATTGGAGTTTTATTTACGTTGGAAAAACATATCTTGCCAACAAAATGGTGATGATTTATTCTGCCTCTGTAGCAGTTTTCACTCTGTCTGTAAGATGGTGTAAAGAGCCACAGTAAACAGCGAGTAAAGCTTACTATGACTCAAGTCAATTTTCTGGATTGCTGCAGCTTCTATGCTGGTGACAAAGCTCCATTACATGTATTCCATAAAGCCTACTCCCAAAACCTGGTATCTGCACTCTCTCTCAAACAAATGAACAAAAACCAAGGGAAGCCTCTTAGTGTCACTAGTTTGCAGCATAAACTGTTGCCAGACCCAGACGTCCAAGCTGGTTACATGAAATAAACCAAGTGAGGACACAACGCAATATCATCATTTCCTCCTTCAACTCACCCAGTTTCACAGATATTTTAGAGATTGGCAGCATCAATGTGAGATCAGGTTGCGTTTCTCCAACAGTTGATTGTTTCAACCTTTCCGCCGCACACCACTGTGCTTACTTTTTTTGGCATTTCCTGCAGCTCCCACCGCTGCAGCCTAAATACACCACACCATTCAAATTAATGAGAGAACTGGCGTTTTTGCCGCAACACCTGATTCTGTCAGAGTGTGGCCTTAGAAGAATTCTTCTCTCAAGCATACAGTATAGCAGGATAGTGACTGAAAGAATGAGGTCACACACACACAAGTAACACAAAATGAGTTTCCTCCCTGTGTGGACGTATCCCAGGCACATCTAACTTGGACGAGTCCACAGGGCAGACCCAGAACACACTACAGGGACTAGAACAATATAAGGTCCTGCATGAGGAGCAGGAGGACGTCACTGGGAAGAGCTTTTACTTATTTGGCAATGGAATGCTAAAATATGGAAGCCTATTTCCTCCACTGTAAGAAAAAATATCCCCTTGGTATGTCATAATTATGAGATTAAAAAAAGTCAAAAAATAAAATGTAATATTTATGAGATAAAAAGCTGAAATTATGAGATAAAAAGTCACAAGTATGATATTAAGTCATAATTTTGACTTTTTATCTCATCATTTCATTTTTATGTGATAATTATGCTTTTTTTAAAATCTCATAATTATGACTTACCGTGGGGAAAGCCTCTCTGATGCAAAGTCATAACAAAATCTAAACTGTAACATCAAGAATAAAAACATTAAATATTCCTCTTTGGAGAGCTGGTGCTTCATATTTGGTGAATAAAACTATTACAGAATGCTCACACTACACTTATGACACAGCTACACTACATCTGTAGTACAACATACTACCCGTGTGCAGACATACTACCATGCTTTGTAGTACTTGATGCAAGACTTCTGTGTTGTTGGCGGCACAGGTGCTGCTACTTTGGTGCAGCAGACTGTTAACCAGTTCTTTCAGTTAAGAAGCGCAGCTCACTGTGTTACTGTGACGATATATTGCTGATCTCTGTGAGTCCCGTCTGAATGTACACTGTCTGCCAGCCTTCTTGTGTACTGTGAGGCTGGGAAGGCGAGCATATGAAATAATTCAGGGAAATGGAGGGCCTAATCTCTGAGCATACACAGGCTTGTGGAGCGAGACGCTCTGCCCGCTAAAACCCACATCCTGTGGGTTACACATGTTTCACAGTAATCATACATGTTCATGGGAGCACTGAACCACATCTACTCATGCAGACTATGATTGGAAAGAGGGGGTCCCAATGTGCGTGCACACACACACAAGAAAATGCAAATGAAGTGAGAAAACATAAATGCTGCCAAGCCTGAGAAAAGGACAGCAACAAAAGACAAAAGGAGCAGTAATTAAACAGAGAGAGACAGATCAGAGAGAGCCGAGTGATTTGAATATATCAAATATGAGAAGCACTGATTTCTCTGCTCTGTGTCCAAACAAGCTGCTGTTTAAAATGGAATTCCTTCTAATTCGGGCTCCGTTTTCCTCCGCCTGGACTCAAACACACACCTCGCCACTCCAATCCCCCACGGGACTCCAATAGGAATCTAATTAACCAAGATCAATATTAACACCATCTCTCTCTCCCTCACTGCTCTCCTCCTATATTTTTCCATACCTGCATTTGAACAGGAGGGAAATACATTTCTCCAGCCCAGCGATAGCACCACAAAGGGGGAAGAAAACAGGCTGATAGCAATCACAAAACACAGGGAATGAGCAGGGCCGGATGGGAAGAAAAGAAAATGGAGGGAAGAGAGGTGATGAACAAAAAACAAAGGAAAAGAGAAATTACAAGAAATTATAAGAACAAGCAAAGGAGGGAAGTGAAAGAGAAAGGCTGCAGACAGAAACAGTGATAGGAATCGATAAGCATTAAGGACTCAGTCTGTAAATGTCTCTTTTCTATTGTTTCCCCACATGCAGACGGCTTCAATATACAAAAGCAAATGCCGGTAACTGAATCAACAGATTGATGGTGTTTGAGGGCAAACAGGCTGTCGGCATAAAGCCAGACATGGAGCGCCGGCCTATTCTGCAGCAGCCTGCTTGTTCACATATTCACCGCTGGAATTGCATTTGTCTTTTGACTGCCGGAGTTCATCTGAGTACAAAAGCTCCTTTGTGGAGATGTCATGGGGCTGAGTACGGCCAAAGATGCTTTCTCTTCCTTTTAAATGTAAAGATGAAGTCGAACGGTGTCTGTTTTTAAAATAGTGGCCTATACACAAATTCATTTGAGTCATTTAGTGTTTTTACCTGAGTGGATGTGATGATTATTACATTTATAATGTAGCTAGCTGATACAACACTGATTGTCAAGCAAATGGACTCTGACTTCCATTTATATAGCTCTTTTCTAGTCTTCTGACCAGTCAAAGTGGTTTTCACTCTGTCATGATTGTCTAAATACTTGTTATAGAAGCTGAAAAGCCATTAATACAATTCTGAGGAGAACAAACTAGGACTGGGCAAAATGTCCCACGACCCCACCCCAACCCCCATCTTTTCAAGTCTCAGCTGGGAGATGTGTGCAAGTGGTGAATTCATTATGTTACACACTGTGCACTATGTATGGTCACAACATCCAATAAACAAAACATACTCACAAAGTGTCAATAAATTAAATATTCTCACACCTATTTTCCTTTTTTAAACACAGAAATACAACCACACACCTTGTGAATTTAAGTTTCTCTCTTTTACCGAGCTAAGACGAGCATAAAGGTGTAGTTAGTGATGTGGGAGAAAACGAGTAGAGAGATTGTTGATATTTGAAGTGTAAACGAATACAGACCCACCCCTCCCTTCATACTCCACCCCAGGCTCTACCCCCGAAGTTCATGGACGCGCATTGTCATGGAAACGGCCGTAGAAACTAAAGCAGCAGTAAAGCAGCTGAAATAGCCAAGTTGTGGGTTAGCACACTGCTAGACCGCAAAGCTAAGGTTAGCTGACCCGTCAGACAACTGTACCCACAACTCGACTGCTATTATAAATAGATAACTTCACAACAACAGTACATTTTGTCAGATTTAACAATATGATGAATGCCCGACGGCTGTTACTGTTATGTGAAGCACCGCAAAGCTAATGTTGCTCACCTGTCCAACAGAAAGACGGTGACCTCCGCGTCCGTTTTAATTCCGTTTTATTCGTTTTTTTTAATTTATGCTCCTCTGACCGTTTTCTCTTGGGCTGTTTTTCAGCCATGGCGAATGCAAAATATCTGCACCCGATATTACCGTGTCTCTCTCTTACTCTAACTGCGCACGCTACGTGACCTACTACTCCCCCTCCCCCCTATGTCTGACCTGTGCACGAGTATGAACCAGCCCCCCGGGCGTGAAGGGGTGGGCCCATGTTTTGGTGACTTGGTCCGAGCCACAGATTTACCTGCTGAAATTCAGAGCCCAGGCTGTGAAACCAGATTTTTTTTCAGCATGCTCTCAGAAGTGACAGCTTGTGGATAGTGAGGAGAAATACGGTGATTTTGACAAAAAGTGCGTCGGATTATATCACTAACTGTGCCTTTAATTGGCTCATTAACGCTTAAAACACACTTCATTCAAACTCGACAGAAAAGCATGTAAAACTCACCAAAACCTCTTTGTAAGTCTGTCCACTCGTCCAACAATCACCAACTCTGGTTTGTTCAAATTAAATCCTTTATTCACTGCATGAAAAGAGTGCAAAGAATCTCTACAGACTGTTTAACCTCTCACTCCTCACCCAGCTCAGAGCACTCATGGTCCAGGTGAGATGAGAGCAGCTATCACACTGCAGAACATTACATTAGAAAAATAAAATGACAAATATCGTCCCAAAAATTGACAAAAAAAAAAAAAAGAAAGAAAAAAAACGTCCCAAAAATTGAAAAAAAAAAAAAAGCAAAAAAAAAAGCTGGTGATGGATTCAACCCATCGTCAATGGGACATATATTCGTCCAGTCACCCACCCCTACAACAAACTCTGTTCTTATTCTTATTATGTCAGCCCAGACAATAACATTTGTATATTGTAGATTAGATTAATTAGATCACTGGTTCCCAACCTTTATCGAATGCAACCACAGCCACACTGTGTTCAACATTAGCCATGGCCTGATGGCCACCACATATTCCATGGAATGAGAGTTTTATACCTGTACTGTGAACCCTCACTAACACAACATTACAGTTCCACAAACATCACAGTTCCTTTGTACAGATCTGTTCAACATTCTAGGAAAACAGTGAACAGTTCTCATTACCAGCTAATTCCCAATATGTCAGGGCTGATGAAGTCTGGGTTACTAAACTGACTCAAACCGCTAACACAGGGGTCTGAAACCTTTACTCTCAAAAGAGCCATTTTGAGCCCTTACAGAAGAACCAGAAACACCAAAGGTGGAGTTTAAGTCCAGAATCGAACACATCCAGGGATGTAATGTACTTCTGTGTGACACCTCAAGGATTCTAGCTCATTTTTCATCAGAAACACCAATTCACAATTCTTGGGAAAAGTGGACTACACAAATGTCACAACAAAGAACTGGCTTTTTTGTATCCTTTTACATGAGTATACATTTTGGCTACCAAAAACATACAATGGCCACCCAATTTAGAGGCTTGGTTGGACCAGTGATTAAAAATATGAGCATCTAAAACAGAAGAACACAGAACCAGAACACAGATTTTTGTTTACCCTCTTTTAGAGAGATAGAGAAGAAGACTGGATTTTTTCATGTCTGTGACAGATTCTACAGATATATAAACACTGGCAGCTGCTGAGGAACAGTAATTATACAAACATGACATAAGTGCAAGGCTCTCAGAAAACAGTGTCAATGCCACACTTACTCTATGCTACCAAATTTTATGACAATGTTTTGATCCAACACAGATCTTCGTCAGTGTTTGAAAAATGTAAACTGCACCCGTCACCCATCACTCTTATCACCTGGGCAATTTCACCACACCTGAGATCATCTTACACTGACAACACACTGACAACAGATGCACACCCTCCTACAAAGCAGTCAACAGGACAGGGAGCTCAGGTATGTATTGGCGACAGGACGTTGGTTTGTCATGGACAGTTCTTGCATAATTGCAATGTGAAACCAGTTACACACAATGTAGCAGGAACATAAACCTTGGTTCAGACTTTCACATGTGAAAAGGCCCTAATTCACTCATGATTTTAATAGGCAAATTGTGATGGAATTTACTAAGTATATTCATGGTGTCGGTCATTCAGTCATGATCTACTCATCTTCAAGCCAACTGAAGTCTCTTAAAGCCTGACATGCCAAGTTGACTTGAAAGATGTCATTTATACCATGTTTTAGTGTAAATCTTCACTGTAGATCCTTAGCTTGGAGCCACATTCATGTGCGTGTGCACACCGTGTGATCCCGTCTGGGTGAGTGTGGTGTGGCGGTGTGTGTGCACAAGTGAAGGATATGTCAGGGCTTTAGGAGACTTGGATCATGACAGACAAGTAGTATGGAAGCATTTTATGGTGAACTATCCCTTTAAATAAAAAAAAAAAGATCTGTTTGCTTTCTGTATTGTGAGCTACAATGATGTTGCATCAGGGCTTAAGACGTTTTATATGAAAAAGGCCAGGCTGAATTCATAATTCAGATCACTCAAACATAACAAAGAGAAAAGGGGTGAACTTGTATGGAGTGGTATGATTCCAGCCTCAGCATGTAATCAACTTTCCTCGATGTTTGATAATTCAATAAATAACTTCACTTGTTCGACTTACAGTGGTGAGACTCCTCAAATTATTTCTTACAGGAATAAAATATCCTGAAATATTGTACTCCAGAAAGTCAAAAACTATAATTTTTCACAAACCTACATCAGGTGAAGTTGAAAGTGAGAGCACAGTGACAAGCAGCTGAGAACAAGAAGAATGAGGATGCATGGAGAGGGAAGAATAGAGGAGGATGGAGAGGATGAAAGGAAGACCAGAGAAGGAGAGATAGAGAAGAGGAGGTGAGGGAATGGGTGATGGAGGAGTGGTGGAGGTAGGGAGGGTGGTGTGGGAGCTGCAGTATGTGAGCCCCGGAGCCCTCCTGCTCCCCTCATTAGCCACAATGGTGAGCTGGGAGAGTGATCAAAGGGCGGGTGTGATCGGGCCGGCACACAGCTGTCACACTGTCACCACCACAGGGAGGCCAAGAGACACCGGCACACACACAGGCACAGAGAGAGAGAGAGAGAGAGAGAGAGAGAGAGAGAGAGAGAGAGAGAGAGAGAGGGATGAAGCTGATGGTCGTGCTGTAGTGATCAGATGAAAATAGAAGTAGAAGAAGGAGGAAAGACAAGGACAGAAATGGAAGAGGAGATGGACAGAACAACTGAGGGAAAAGGGTGAAAAGATAGGAAGTAAACATGGAGGGCAAAAACAAAGGGAAAAGAGTGGAATATACAGCAGATGAAGACAAGACAATCAAGTGGAGGAGAGAAAGCACACAAATGGGAGAGAACAAGAGGAGGCAAAGACAGATGAAAGCAGAGGAAGAAAGAGGAAGAGAATAAGAGATGTGGAAGATAGAAAGAAAGAAGGAGATGAGATGAAAGAAAAAGGAGTGGAACGTCAAGGAGCAAAAGATGGGAGGTTAAAACAAGAAGAGAGATGACACAAGGGATGGAACAATATATAGATCATCATGATATCAATAAAGAATATGTCTCAATATCGATACATGCTTCAGTCATGGCTGCTACTTTTATTTCATTTTATATGAGAAGGAAAGCAGAAGCACTTCAAGACAAAAGGAAAAACACATCAGATTTATCATTTCATTCATTCATGAGAATCAGGCCAAAAACATATTTTGAGGGGTTTTGATTTTTACTTATTATTCTGGAAAAATACATTTTAAAAAATATGAAACTCTTGGCTATTAAACCTTGCAATGCTCCAACCTCTGAGTCTTATGGAGGTGACAAAATGTTACATTTTTTCATTTCACAGCAGGGTCTGAAATCAACGTTTTAATGTTGCCAAATGTGTGATTCTACCCACCAAACTCTTTTTATGTTGCTAATCATACATATATAATAACTAAGGTTGAATACTGTTCATGTTTAAACTGATACAATACCAAATTCAGTACCTGTACCCAATGGAACCTTTTTTTGGGTACTTTACACTCTCTGCAATAACAAAAAATAAATTTAATTTTAAATTCAATTAAATTCAATTCAATTCAATTAAATTCAATTATAATTTTAAATTTAATTTAACTTTCAGGCTATGAAGACGGTGCACTCTAGCTCTTGGTCAGTGAGCGGTGACCACTTTCACTTCACTCTGACTCACTTGCAAGCTGCTGCTCACTCTAACACTGCTTTCTCCCTCTTTTTCTCTATACTCTGTTATGTTGACGGAAATCGGGAGCACAACCTTGCCAACATTTTCATTAAGACTTGTGAAGGTATATTTAAATATTTTTAAATTATTTGTCTTTGTGAATTCTTGTTGACAAGAGTATTTTCTGGCACAGAGCAAGTGTAGATATTTAAACTCAAAGCAAATTAAGACATTTCATGAATTACATATATTTCATATACATATGAGTTCTTAAAAAATACATTTTCACCAAAAAATTGGAATTAGAGTGTGGTATTAATAATTATTTTTAAGTTTTTTGGTAGGACATCATTTATTCCAATTCTCAAGACTGGGTGATTAAATATATAGAACTTTTTTTCAAGTCATCAATTTACTTTGTTCTTTAATATTGCAATGAATAAATATTTGTCACATGGTCACGTGGTATTATGCCTTGAATTTTGGCATCCCTAATAGATAGAAATCAAAATAAAACAAGGAGATGTGAGACGTTGAAATGATACAGAACAGAAAAGGGAAAAGAGCAAAAGAAAGAAAGGAAGGGGAATCAGAGGATAGTAAATGAAAGGAGAACAAGGAGAATGTAAGACAGAGAAAAAAAGGAGAGGTAAGAAGACAAAAGAAGTGAGGAGAGAAGAGGAGGTGAAATGCAGAGCACATCCATCATGTAGATTCAATCCAGTGTTCAATTCCCCTCCTCTCCCATTGTCTCCGTCTGCTCTCCACTGCTAATCACTCCATCCAAAGCAAAGAGACCAACAGAGCACATCTCCATCCTGAAACTCATCTCTCTGTCTCTCGCCAATCTCTGTCCCACTCCTCCTCCTCTGTCCCTGTCCTAATCACTCTATCCTCCACCTGAAGGAGAGGTGTGATGGGAGGAGGAGGAGGGGGCAGGGGGGATGAAGCCCTGATGGAATAGAGGGAAGGAGCAGGAGGAGAGAATTGAATGAGTGAGCTAAGGAGTGAAGGGACAGAGGACACAGGAGTGAGAGAATGAGGGAGGAATAAGGAGATTGGGCCCCGCTCATTCCCATTCACCGACTCGCAGGGAGAGGTAATCTGCTGGTCTCTACAGCAGGAGGGCTGCGTCGGTGGAACACAGCGGAACAGAAGCAATACAACCAGGACGGATGACAAGAGACAAAGAGCGAAAGAGTAAAAGAGCAGGTTCCAGCTTTGATCTTATTAAACTGTATTCACATTTTGATTTCACTCAAGAAATCCTCTGTGTGAAATGGTCCACAGTGCTGAGCTGGGTGTGGCCATCAGGATGTTGGATGTTATGAATAGTTGAACTACATTGTTCAGTGTTGACAAAATCTGTTTTGCTCAGACAGGAAGCTGACAGATAAAATGTTGCCATACTGGTGTCATACAAGTAGTTACAAAACAAGTTAGGATACTGTATGATGTGATACAATTACATAAGTAGATGACTTTGCATAGTCATGAGGTACAAACAAAATACTGATGACAGAGAGGTACAGATTATCATTGTATAATGAAGAGCAGTGGTGGAAGATTTGGATTCAGATTCTTGACAGAAGTAAAAGTTCAAACCTCAATTTAAAAAAAAGTTGGATAAGAAGCTCAATACGCAGCACCACCAACATCCTGATGGTGTTCTTTTCTTTTTTAAGAAATATTTTTATGGGCTTTTTTAATGACAGGGCAGCTGAAGTGAGGACAGAGTGGGGGGATGACACAAAACACAGGGTCACAGGTGGGACTCACACTCACGGCTGCTGCAGAGGAGCCAAAGCCTCAGTACATGGGGCAAACACTACCAGCCCACCATTCTATCATCGTCAGCATTCACCTTTTCAGCAATTAGAGCCTAAAGAACTCCTCTGTGGGGTCAGAGCAGACGAGCTAGCCTTCACCTCTTGGCCACCCATGACCCTGTCACAGGTTCACTGGTTGAACCACTTTTAGTAGCTACTAACCACTGTGTATCAGGAAAACCCATCGGGACTTCCTGTTTTGGGGATACTCTGAAGCAGTCATCAACCATTACAGTCTGGCTCTTGTTAAAGTTGTTCAGATCTTCACGCTGCAAGTTTGCCTGTTTTTTCTGTGTCATGCATGTGGTTCTTGGCAAAAATACACAGTGAAAATCCATCACATATACAGTATATACATATATATATATATATATGTATATGTATGTATATATATATATACATATACATTGATACTATGTCAACATGACACCTCTCACTACACATTATTCAGTGTCTATACCTGTAAAATATGTTACAGACAGGTGAAAGGCAGATGCTCACTTCTACCTCCATTATCAGCTCCAGGAAAAAAAATCTGTTTTGACCACTTGCCTGATTGGTCAAGTGAGTTGCTAGATTTACCAGCTTGATGTGGAATTATACTTGCTCTGGGTAGTCCTCATCACTGAGTCCTGACATAGTATACATATTAGCCCCCAGGCCACTGTGAAACCCCTAATTATTATTTTGGATTACTTTGTCTGATTTTGGTTTAATAAGTTCCTATGCAAAACAATACCAATTTGACATGGTCGGCGATGATGTTAGAATTATATTTAGACATTTCTATACATATAGATGAAGTTCATGAAATCAGCAGACACTTTAATTTTCTTCCAATATTAGAAAAATGTTCAGTTGAAGTTCAGAATCTCCCAAATTGACCAGTCTGGTTGTTGTGGAGAGGAGAAGAAAGGAGGAGAAGACAGTGAAGAGACAATGCAGAGAGAGAGAGCTGGTCTCTCCCCCTCACCATTAATTATGACTTGCTCCGCTTAGAGGTCAATTACCATAAATCAAAGTTAGAATAATAAGCCCATCAAAGTCTTGTTCAGTCATTGGCCTCTCCTGTCCTATCACACAGCTTCATCATGTTTTATGTTCACTATATTACATGGCGGAGTGGCAGCAGGGGGGTTGAAGACCTTACTTTCAGCATTCTTTCTTCCTTTCTTTCCCTTTTTCCCATGGGTATCGGCTGGAGATGTCAATATGCTCATCATACCATAGCCTGAATCCAAATTTGATCCTTAAATTTTTATCATCACAACAAAGAGCAAAATTGAAATAAAAAGAAGCTTCAAAGCTCACGTTGTTTCCAAGTTACAGTTTGTTGACCTACATCTAATAATTCAGCATCTTATGCTGGTTTTTCCCCAAAAATTTAATGAAGCATGTTTCAGATTTGGGGGCAAGTCAGAAGCAGAAACCATTTTTTTTCCTTCCCTTTATACTCTTACAATTTTTATTACTCCAACTTTTTTTTCAAAATGTTAAGAAGAGTTTTTCATCTTAATTTTCACTATTCTATGATCCTGTGGCTTTGAAATAAAAAATAAATCTGAGAGTCGGACAGAGTCATTGATGACGTTTCAAAACTGACTTTCAGCAGGAGAATGATGACTTCTTAGAAAGAGTATGACACTGCTCTTTTACCACACTCTCAGCTGCAAAGTAGAAACTATGATAATATGGTCTGGCTTTAGGAATGGCAACGTTGGTCTGTCTGTTGATCTGTCTGTCACTTTGGTCCAGACTGAAATATATCAACAAGTATTACATAGGTTGTCAGGAAATTTTGTACACATATAATGGCCAACTGAGGATTAACCCTAGTGACTTTGTTCTGACTTTTAAAGTAGTGCCATCATCAGGGCAAAATGTGTGTAAATATATATGCAGCACAGCCACATTGTGATCTGCTGGCCACTGAGCAGAATCTGTCTAATTAGCAACAAAACGAACGACATTTGTCACAGGTAGATTTTCTTCACTAAGGTAAACACACTTGCATTGCTCAGTGCGAGACTGACCAACTTGTTAAGGTCTCTCTTCCATTGTGTATTACAATTGTATAAAACAGCAAGTGAAGCAGACTCTGTAGGGGCTCAGCTCCAGCTAATTAGTCCTGATGCTAATATGGACTAATAAGTTAGCAAAACAAGTGGGAAAGAGAAAGGCACAGGCTGCATTAGCATACTGTGAGCTTATTAGCAAGCTGCTGATTAAAGGACAGAGACTAAGGCAGGGCTAAAAGCTATAAGAGGAATTCTTGTTTAGCACACTAGCTCAATACTGGGAGAATATGCATCCACCACACCTCTGTCAGGTCAGTTCATCACTTCACAAGTAACAAAGATACACATGGAGCAGGGGTTTTATCTGTACAATATGGCTGCACAATTTGCTGAAAAAAAAGTCCTACTGCGATGATTTTGACTGAAATTGCAGTATGCAATACAATTAGTGTCGGTTTTGCATTACAATTTTCATGTTCACTGAAAAAAACTATTACAATGATGTGATATTTATTGAGGTCTGTGCCAAACAAAAATGTTTCTTTCATCTGGAGAAGAAGATTTTTAAGCGAGGTCATTTCTGCACCACTGCACTACCTCATCAGCTTTCATACATTTTTCCTTCTTCAAACTATTGTGATTTGGTTCTGCTTCAGCAATTTGAATATTGTACTTGTCCATACTGTGATTTAATTGCAGTTGCAATTAATTGTGCAGCCCTACTATGTAACAAGTGTGTGTGGCTTTATGTATGCAAAGCAGAGATACTTGCAGGTATTGTGTGTGTTTATGCGTACAAAGAGAAAAAGAGACATACATACAGTGTCCACCAGCCTGTGATGCATCTAAACAAGCTGTTTTGACCTGCATATAGTTGTGTATGCACACATCAGCATACAAGCAGGCAAGCAAACACACATATCGGCTACTGGACACAGATGTGCACTGACTGTAAGCGAGTGTATATATACTTTAAAGATATTTCTGAACACATCATGATGCGTTTAAGGCCAAGATAAGACTTTTTAATGTAAAACAGCAGTTAAAGAGACAGTGCAGTTATGAATCAATGAGTCTTGAAGGGCAGATGGCACAAGACGTACTTTGCAAGGTGCTTCTGCACTAACAATATGACCAGAGATGCTTTTTTTGGTGACAGCTTCAAATGATTTACTAACTCATCGGCAGTCTGAAGTTCAACCTTTGTCTCCAACTCTGTAACTTAAAGGCACAGTCAGTGATATAATCCGAAGCACTTTTTGTCAAAATCAGCTCACTATCCTCACTATCCACAAGATGTCACTTCTGAGAGCATGCTGAAAAAAAATCTGGTTTCAATACATAGCCTGGGCTCTGAATTTCAGCAGGTAAATCTGTGGCTCAGACTGAGTCACCAAAACATGGGCCCACCCCCTCACGCCCGGGGGGCCGGTACATACTCGTGCACAGGTCAGACATAGGGGGGAGGGGGAGTAGTAGGTCGCAGAGACACGGTATATCAGGTGCAGATATTTTGCATTCGCCATGGCTGAAAAACAGCCCAAGAGAAAACGGTCGGAGGAGCATAAATTAAAAAAAACGGAATAAAACGGATTAAAAACGGACGTGGAGGTCTCCGTCTTTCTGCTGGACAGGTGAGCAACATTAGCTTTGCGGTGCTTCACATAACAGTAACAGCCGTCAGCCGTCATCATATTGTCTAATCTGCCAAAATGTACTGTTGTTGTGATGTTATCTATTTATAATAGCAGTCGAGTTGTGGGTACAGTTGTCTGACGGGTCAGCTAACCTTAGCTTTGTAGCTTAGCAATGTGCTAACTCACAACTTGGCTATTTCAGCTGCTTTACTGCTACTTTAGTTTCTACGGCCGTTTCCATGACAATGCACGTCCATGAACTTCGGGGGTAGAGCCTGGGGTGGAGTATGAAGGGAGGGGTGGGTCTGTATTCATTTACACTTCAAATATCAACTCGTTTTCTCCCACATCACTAACTACACCTTTAAAGGAACTTATTTTCAGACATTTTGTTTATCAAGTTCTTATTTTGGGGTTTAAAGATGCATTTCCTATATTTTCACACAGTGTATTCATACATCTGACTGTCACAGTGGTGAAGTGATGAACTGAATATCACTGTGGTAAGTGGTGTCCAGTTCCAACTGTAGCAACAGCCTGAGCATAAATAATATCTCCATAATCCAGCATATATGACTTTTTTTTATTTGGAGAGAGAAACAAGCTTTGTTTAAGGATGAGGATCCAGCTGGATGTTTTAGTTTTTGAGTGAGTTTTTTGTTCAGTGTGAGTTTTGCAGGATAATCTGCTATCTAACCAAGTATGAATGAATGAATGAATGAATGAATTAATTAATTAATTAATAGAAGTAATTGCATTATAAAAGTATGAATTATGATTATAAAAGTATTTATTATGTTGTATTTACTGATTAGATTTCAACTGCTCCTGAAATGTATGCATTTTGCTTCTAGTATTTTTGAGTATACAGCAAACTTTGTTTAGAACAAAAAACCGTTAATCACAAATGTCACTGAAAGCAAATGGTCACCTGGAAAAGGCTGGTTTGCTGTAGATCCAGCAATGTGAAACATAGGTATCATCAGCATAAAGATGGATGTTATAGTGCAGAGTTGGAAGATAGATTATGAGAAAATGGGGCCTAAAATTGATCTTTGTGGGGCACCTTTATCCACCATTTGGGGACATGATTTGAACCACTGGCATCAATGATGTGATCTGAACCAGCTGTAAGCAGAATCACCAAAGCTTATGAAAAGCAGCATATAGTACACCACACACCAGTGGTTCCCAAGGTTGCTTTTGTTTATTTCATTGTTTATTTAATGTACATTACCGATAACAAATTGCTGTATTAAAAACCCAGTTAAATATGCAGTTACGCCACAGGTGATGTAACAGCTCAAGGCTGCTGGTTTTTGTATCAATGCAACATGCTTTGCAGCTAGTTTATGAGGTGTACTGTGGTCAAAGGGCTGCTGTCGAAACAAATGATGGAAAGATGTGTCACTGTAAATAGAGCTCTAAGAGAGACTGCTGATACAGTCTGAGACAAACAGATTTGTTGGCCATAAGACGTGTAATCAGACTAAACAGTGAGAGCTGCTTAGTTTACAGCTTTGCAGACAGATTCTGGCTGCTTTTGAGAGATGGACATACATCACTGTGTGGTGGAACAGTCAGTGTGGTATTGCTGTTCCCAACATCATATTTTGTAAGTTGGCTTTCTCACCCCTGGCATCAATGAAAAATAAGATGAAGACCTGCCTGTCGCAATGCCAGACCTATAGGTTTCTGTTGGAGGGGCGCCTTGGATTAAAAACTACCGCTCTACACACATACAGATCACTGTCGACCTCAGACAGACATGGCTGCATGAAGAAACAATCACTGTCAGGCCTGTGTGTGTGGAACATTCTGTTTATTTCAGAGATATTTGATTGGCCATTGGCACTTTGCCCCTCTTACAGTCTTTGTGTTTGCTATTCTGTGATGGTATTTCACTTGCTGCATAGGTTTGCATTCAAAAAATACTGTATATGGTGTATCTCGACCTGGCCTGCCATTACTTCTTGCAAAGTGACAGAAATGATGCTGGAACGATGGCTTTGTAATTTTGTGTATCTCTTTTGATTACTACACAACTGTAGAACACACATAAAGCAGAGCTCACTGTAGTTTGAGTTGTAAAACACCCTTTTTTTCTTTCTGCTCTGACTTTTCCTCCCTCGACACCCCCCCCCCCCCCCCCCCCCCCCCCCCCCCCCCCCCCCCCCCCCCCCACCTCCACACTGTTCAAACACTGTTGACTGTATTGGGCAATAGACTTTCCATTAAAAGCTTTTGCATAACCATGAAAGTGTTGCATGGAAGACTAGACGTTGAGCAAATATTCAATATGACCTTTTCCGAAGGCCTGTATTCCAATAAATACTAATTTCCTGTTGATCTAATTAGCGCCTGGAGGAATTTGTCTTCATCAATTATTGAGTAAAAACAGGAGGCACTATGGTCTGCCATTATGATGGATTTATTATGGTTGGGGGGGTGGTGTGGGGGCTATTATTTATTAAGCAGTTCTTTAATTGTGTTGAAACCACCCGCTGATGTGTGCAACACTACAAGAGTGGGATACAGCCACGCTACAGTGGCACACTCTCCCCACAGGCTACAGAGAGGGACAGGCTGAACATGTGTTGGCTCAGTGGAGAGCCTGGAGTACTATCCTGGTGAATACTAACTATGGTCACCTAGCTGTCGATTGTGTAGTACATACCCTACTTTCAATGTGCAGTTCCTGATCTATGCTATTTGACTAATTCCCCTGGATATCTGGCTAAATGTGACATTGAAGTGTATATTTTCTGACCCCCTGTCTCAATCACAAGTGACTCAGATATGTTTTTCACTCCCATGTCTCACACAACCGAAACACTCTCAGAAACTCTGTGCATATGGCGTCCCAGCTGCATCTGATGGACATAAAGAGTTGAAGAGTTTATTTAGACTTCAAGTCTATTTTTTAGATGATATGTATGCAAACATGAAGCTGATGCCCAGTGAAAAGGCACTTAAAATATATTTTATCCAAATTTGGTAACCTAGGTGGAGCAGAGTGTGCTCCACAGCTATAAATCAGCTCTCTGCTCTGGTTAATTCCCACAGACTCTCCCTTCACTTTATACAGTAGCTGGGAAACAACACACGGGAACTTCTTGAACTTTTTCTGCAGTGTTTTTGTGGACAAGTTCACTTCTTAACTTCAGTCCCTCTATATAAATATATACCACCCATTTCAAAAGAAAAATGCAGACTGCACCTGAAGTTTAGCTGCTTATTTACTGCTGGACGCTCTGAAATTTGCGGACACAACAGAGCCAATATAGACAGTTTCAGTTTCAGTGTGGCACAAACAAGGCTGTCATGTGAGCATGATGCTGATGTGACATTTGCAGTCTAGACAAGGGGTAATAGTGTTCAAATGGACAGAATGACCCAACAGTCTAAAATATTAGCATTTTATATTGCTTCATATATCAGATGAAATAATTAAGTTCAGAAAATTTTAGGGTAGCAGAGACAAAACCAGCAGCAGTAGACCCAATATGTAGCTGTAGTAATGAAATACAATGAATATCATTCATCATAATCGTAAACTCATCTGATCACTCTCCTCTGCAAAGCAACAGTTGATTCTTTTAGTGTCTTCTACGGCTCCCTGCGTATAATTCTCCCAATCAACTCTTTCCATGTTGCACTTGCTTTTAAAACACTCCTCCTTGCTTTGTTACAGTAAGTTGACCTTTGTATGAAAGCAAAGCAAAGCAATTTGCTGCTTTCTTCGTGCTGCCCCATTAGTCATTAGGACTGTAAATGACTGGGGCCCTACAGGGAGGGGTCGCTGCTTTGCATTGCTTGCAATTCACTATTAAAACAAGCAGACTGACCCTTCAGGACAAGACTAATGCCATTTGCTTTGTTGGGGGCATCACATTATAAAGGGTCTTAATATTTTGTTCTATGACATAAAATATGCCAATAAATACCCCTCTCATGAATTTTGGAAGCTTTTATGTGTTCTAAAAAAGGTGGTTGCTAACAAGTGGCTAAATGACACCACGGTGGTTATCAGGAATATTAAACTTAATCACGCCAAACACTTGTCAGTGAGTGGTGGTGATGCTGAAGTCATGTGACTGTGGTGTACTTTATCTCCCGATGTTGGCTTTTTACTTCCGGTAATTGCATTTACACTTTATACAAAAAATATGACAGTAATTTAATTAGTGAAGATTATCTTGCTGAACAAAACATGTAATATAAACTTTGGAAAAAATCCCATTGGCTTTGAGAACAATGCTACATTCTGGGTTGACCTACAAAAAAAACATCATCCCTGCAGTACTCTATACAGCCAAAAGCAAACATGAAACGGTAAAAGAAAGCTGATACCTGAAAGTGCAAACAGCGATGCAGGAGAGACACTATAACACTAAAACCACAGAGATTCAGTTGAAAGGTACAAAAGTACTGAGAGCTGAACATAAAGACACGTTCTCACTGGTCTCCTACACAGACATGAGTTGAGTTTCTCATCACACATTTATTTGAGGGGGTAAGCGGGGTCGTCACAGGTTGCCGAGACATCACTGCAGCCCACTTGGAGGTGGGTCCAGGGCACTTTGGCCCGATGGTCCATCTCGAGCTTGACTCACACAGCTCAGCATGTACTAACAGGTAATGGAAATTCAAATCAACGTGGCACAGTCTTGGCCTCTTGTGCTCAGAGAGCGGCAGCTAAGCCACTAGCAACTTATGGAGGGTAGGAGATCAAAACAAGCGCTCTGCACAGAGAAAGTCCTGACAGAGAGGACAGACATTTATGGTATCTGAAACAGGAAGAATCACCACGACAAAACACCACAAAGTAAGTAAGAATCAGTAATCACCTCTTGAGATTGTATGGTTTCAGTTTTAAAGTTTTGACTGAGTCAGCAGCAGCTGAGCTTGTTGCAGGTTTAAATATCCTTGAACATATGAATCATATCTACCCTGCTGTAATAATATTTCTACTGAGGTTTCAGATTTAACTAGAGAAAATGTGATATGACAGTTGTTAAATCTAAACATTAACGTGCATATCATCTGTTGCACATATGCACACATCCTTGCAGCCCCTCTGCTGAAAAGAGGTTCACACACTCAGGTGAAAATATGAAATATGTCATCTTGATTGAATTACTAAATCAATGTCAATGGGCATTTGCATCCACAGTGCATGGGAAAAGAGCAAAGGACAATCACAGAGAGGAAATAAAACAGTGCAGTCACCTCTACACACACACACACACACACACACACACACACACTGCAGTAGAGTACAGTAGGGACTACAGTGTAAGTGATGAAGCAGCAGAAGCATGCCTGGCGTCGATAAGGATCCAGTCTGACATTTATTAAAGCACTCTTCCTCTCGTGCTGCAACACTGGGACTTCCACATGGAGCCAGTGGCCGAGGCATAATTAAAAAGATAATGGTGCTGGCATTGGCCTGGCTGGCATGGCTCGAGGGCTGCCCACCGCTATCTGGGCAGCCAGAAATGAGAGGCGATCCATTTCAAGCCATCCTCCCACAGTCCCTCTCTACTGGCTAAAAGCATATAATACGTACAACCTCTCACATCGTCTGAGTGGACCAGAGCGGAGCAGGAAGGTGGGAGTCACAGATAGGGCCTTATCTCACAGTTTAAAATTTAATTGTCGTCTTCCCTCTGCTAAGTTTTTCCTCCACCTTCACTTCAATCTTTAATGAAGATTAAGGAGTCCCAACTAAGCCTTATCAATATGACTGAGGACAAGAGGAAAGGCCTAATCAGGGGTAGCCTTCACACACACACACACACACACACACACACACACACACACACACACACACACACACACACACTCCTACTACCAACCTGTAATACACACTACAGACTGATGCTATCCACCTACTGTAATATCATCATGCAGTTAAACAGAAAGGTGAGAGTCAGCACCCCCAAGTCCTGAGGCCATGGTCCCCTGCTGGAAAAGAGTGGATTGCTCCAGGTTGAAAGTGAGTTGCTGCCCCAAGCAAAGTATTTTAAGCATGTCTGGGTCTTGTTCACAAGTGATGGTAATATGGAGTGTGGGATCGACAGGCAGATTGCTGCAGTATCAGCAGCAATGCAAGCATTGTACCAGCCCATCTCAGTGAAGAGGGAGCTGAGCCAGGAGGTAAAGCTTTCAATTTACCAGTTGCTTTACGTTCCAACACTCACCTGTGGTCATGAGCTTTGGGAAGTGACCAAAAGAATGAGGCTGTGGATACAAGCAGCCAAGATGAGTTTCCTCTGTAGGGTGGCTAGGCTCAGCCTCAGAGATAGAGTGAGGAGCTCAGACATCCAAAAGGAACTCAGAGTAGAGTTGCTGTTCCTTTGCATTGAAACAAACTGAGGTGGTTCAGGCATTTGATTAGGATGCCTTCCTTTGGAGGTCTTCCGGGCACATCCAACTGGGAGGAGACCCAGGCGTAGGCCCAGAACTTGCTAGATGGATTACATACATGGATTACTCACAACATTAAAACCACTACCAAAGTATAGAGAAGGAAGGCAGCAGTAGCTCAATCCATAAGGGCTTGACTTGGGAAGTCCAACCTGGACCAAAAACTACGGAGTCTGGACTGGTGGCATGGAGATCTCTAAAAGGCAGGTCTGTGGGGGTGTTCCCAGAATGTGGTTGTTGCTACCAACCAAAAGTAATCCAATGAAGTAAAAAAGTTGAACCAACGACAGGGTCATGGGTGCCCCAGGCTCATGGCTACTGTCGCACAAATTGCTGAGAAAGTGAATGCTGGCTGTAATAGAGAGCTGTCAGAACTCACAGGTGAGCATCAGAACTGGATCACTGAGCAATTGAAGAAGGTGACCTGCACAAAGAGTCAACTTGGCCTCCGAATTCCCCAGATCTCAATCTGATCGAGCATCTGTGGGATGTGTTGGAACATCAAGTCCGATCCATGGAGGCCCCACCTCACAACTTACAGGTCTTAAAGGATCTGCTAAAGGATGTCTTGGTGACAGAAACCACAATACACATTAAGAGGTCCAGTCCATGGTTTTAAAGTGGTTTTAAATGCTGTAGCTGATTGGTTATCTAATCTGCTTTAGGAATGCCTCGGGATATCCCAGGAGAAGCTGGAATACACTTCTTTGTCTGCTTCTACAACGCCCTGACCCCTGATAAGTGGAAGAAGAAGGATGGATGGATGGAGTTAAACAGAACAGTAGTCTTTGGTAGTAGCTGGTAGGCTACTAAAAGAGGTAAACTTTCATGCATATATAAGCATATATATGCATATGCATGCATGCATGCATATACATAATTGTACCACAGCTGTATATATTTGTACATATTGCTATATATAATATGCTGTACATATTTTTAATATTTTATTTTTATTTTATTCTAGTCTTTCTTGAATGGGTGCAACTGTAACTAACAATTTCCCCCCGGGGATCAATAAAGTATTTCTGATTCTGATATTAATAATTTAGTTCTAAATGGCCATGGAATATATTTGGATCAAGTAGGTCATAAAAAATACAGCGTGATAAATACAGCTTACAGCTGTTAATCAATAAGCACCTATATGAAACAAAACAAAACAAAACAAACCACGTCATTTTTGATTGTAAAACTTTGATTCTGAAATCACATCACAAAACATTTGTTTGTCCAAAACTATCAAAAATAAAGATATAGCTATTGGCACAAAAGTTGTTTGGTTCTGGTTAAGAAAAAAAAAAACTAAAATAAAAAACAATAAACACCTTGGTTAAGGTTTGCAAAACATGTAGCTAGGGTTAAAAGAAACAAACACCACTCCAATGCATCATAATTCCAGCCCATTCTGACTCTCAACAGCAGCTTGGTCAGTGCTTTATGGTTCAGACTATAACGCTGCAGCAGCATAATTTGTGGAGGTGTCCCTCTAGCAGTATGCTATAATGTGCCATTGGTCAGGACACAAAGAAAATAAAGGGCGAGAAAGTTCACATTTGGAGGAGATGAGGTGGATGGAATGGAGACAATATAAGACTGAGGACACAAGATAACATGCTGATATAATATAATGTGATAAAAACACACACACACAAGCATACCAACAACACACTACAGCCATCCCAAATCAACAGCCAACAATCCCATTAATAACAGTTCCTGAAAGATCTCAGCCAATCAGAGGAGCAAACCCCCAAAACTGATATCCTGGATTCAATCTTAATCCCCTGACACAACCATGCCTCCACTAAAGCTCAGAGACGCACTCCATTTATCAGATAGAAGGCGCCATTTTCATTAAAGTCATATTATCGCATACAGTCACATACAAAGGCATGCATGAATGAGATGCATATATGTGTGTCCACACACACACACACACACACACACACACACACACACACACACAGGATAGGGAGCAAAGGTTTCCACATCAAAATGAAAGCGGATGTGTGTCGCTTACTGACACCAGAGGAGGGAAAGAGCAAAACTGCCACCTAAATGACTTGCAGGGTTTGCAAGTTTAAACACACACTCACACGCGCACGCACGCGCACACACACACACACACACACACACACACACACACACACACACACACACACACACACACACTTCCCCATGAGACAGGAGCAACATTCACACCAAATCAGGGCTAAGTGGATATGACATATGGGAAGATGAAAAACATGCTTTTTTATTTGTATAACGGTGTGTGTGTGTGTGTGTGTGTGTGTGTGTGTGTGTGTGTCTGTGTGTGTCTGTGCGTGTGTGTGTGCCTGCGTGAGTGTGTGTGTTTTTTAACATTCCGCCTTCTAATGCTTCTCTGTGATATGAGTTGTGGAATGATAGCACAGTCAAAATTGCTTCTGTAGGAACATGCAAAGCTGCATAAGTGTGTGTGTGTGTGTGTGTGTGTGTGTGTGTCTACCATCCATAGTTCTCTGCATATGAAGTTTAAGGCAACAAATGTGAGTCAATTCACTAATAACTGGCAACTCTGCATCTGCAGCCAAATCCCATACGAGTCCTCATATGTAAAGTGCTTTCCACTGAGCAGAAATTACTCCCATCTGCCTTCCTCACACACACATGCACGCACGCTCACACACGCATGAACATGTGCACACAGTCACATACACATATCTAGATGGCCAAGAGGGATGAGAGAGAGAGAGAGAGAGAGAGAGAGAGAGAGAGAGAGAGAGAGAGAGAGAGAGAGAGAGAGACAGTGAAAAGCTGACTTAAACATTTTTCTCCATTTCACAAAAGTAGCTGTGCTGTTGTCAACATGATGAATGAGAGAATAAAAAGAGAGAGAGAGACATAGAGAGAAATAAGAGAGAGAGAGAGAGTGAGGTTTGGGGAGGAACAAGATTTTCTTTTTTGGGGGGGGGGGGGGTAACC
>JAJHUR010093442.1:3893-33995 GCA_027495735.1 Lutjanus campechanus | reverse complement strand
TGTTATTCTACAGTATTTTGTTATGTCTGTTGCAAGACCTGTGACAGGTAGAGACACGTTCTGCTGCTCCTATTTTACTGGGAACTGAACAGCCCTAAGAAATCAGGTAGTTACCAATGAAATACACCTTTAATTTATTTGCCTGGGAGGGACAAAAGGGGGCTTTCCACAAATTTGACGTCTTGAGGAAAAACTGAACTAAAAACACTTCATCAAAGTTAACAAGGATGCATAGTTTGGGGTTTTATGAGGGGGTGGGGGGCACCGTAGACCTGTTTATAGCTCCACTTTTAACCAGTTTCCTCCTCCAGTGAATGGTTCAGTGCCCTTGGCTTGAATGCAGGTATGAATACGAGATTGGCAAAGATGGCTAAGATAGCTTTTAACAGCCCAGTCCCCGAGAGTGTGAATATGTAGCCTTGTGCAATCTTGACAACTTTTTTCAGAATTTCTGCATGATTACACACACACACACACACACACACACACACACACACACACGGTTCTTCTTTGATTTACTATTCGACTCATTCAGACGGACTGATTGGATTGCTCAGAGTGTAGAGAGATCTCATTCAGCTTTTCACTCATGTCCTCCACATCAGTCGCTTCATATTGTGCCAAATCAATGTTGGAGCTAACCCTCTTCCAACAAGGTTACATTTGCCAAATACTTAACCAGTGGCTCGGCCTTATCTCAACCCAAACTCCCCCTTTCCTGTCACACATGTGCGTTGTGATGTTGATGAGGCTCCATTATAGTGCTGGCAGGGGGTCCTTACATACTCTGCAAGCCCAAGAGCCAGTGAATAGGATTTAGCACAGGATGACAAGGGGAAGAGGAGGTAGAGCCAGATCTGTGCTGGGGTAGGGTCAGTAGTTGAATTGGTTCTGTGTGTGTGTGTGTGCACATGTTTAGGCCTGCACCCTGGCTACAATCCTCATTTACTGATTTACAGTGCTGCTGACACCCCCGGTGATGCTGCTGATTAAGTGGCGGCAGCTGTGCCGTCTTTGTTTTTGGTTTCCTTCTTATCTTTTTACCCCAGAACTAAAACTAACACATATTTTTTGCACCAGGGCCCCTTTAAAACTACACAGAAACTTCAGTGAACAGTATACTCTATAGACTTTAACCACTGCGAGGCCGAACCTCTGGTTTAGTCCATCCTTAACGCTGTCTCTTTTTAGCCCCATAATGGCTGCTGTGGTTTAGCTTTGGTGTGCTCAGACTGCCTGCTCTCCTCTGTCTGTGGTTTTTCGGGGAAAAGAGCCATTGGGTCTATTCAATTTGAATCCTGAAATAGATCAGGAGGGCAGGCTTGCAGAAAACCGATCCTCCTGACTGAAGCTACTCTTTTTACAAAATGGCAGAGTTCATTCACTCAGTTCTTGCCTTATCTGCTGAGATTGGAGCGATATCCTGTTGCTATTGATGGTTTATTGCAGTTTTTCAAAACCTTGAGCAGGGGATTTGTCAGTGAGTTGACAAAGGAGGGAGCAACTTCCTGATTGATTCTTACTGTGACCTATCAGGTGTGTGTTTGAAGGTCACATCAGTAAAAAAGTGTTTGATTTTCCTGGGTTGAAGACCTTTGATTGTTGTCTGCAGTGTTTGTTATCTCTCATTTCCTTATCATAAACACAGGGCCCATTTTCCAGTAAATTGTATTGGGGCCATGTGGTGACAAGATAGGCCATATCTTTTCACCTTTGGTGCACCTCTTCTTGTTCCAGGGAGATTATGGGAAAAGTCTTGTAGTTTAGATATCTGATTCGGTGTATGATCTGCTGAAAATGCCTCTTTTACTGCATTTGTCTCGGAGTGTCAGTTTGCAGAACTCAAAGCAAATCTCTCTGATCACCACAGCAGCAGGCAATTTTAGAGAAGATGGTAGACTTCTTCTTTGTTGGATGGTTGCACATGCTGTTCACCATCACAGATCACATTTAACTGCATCCATATGCCAATAGTTAGATTCCTCTGCTGTCCAGAAGGCCAATTCAAGCAACAGTTGTGCAATATCGGGTTTGGCAGGAGCAGCAGGTTGGAGGGGAAAGTCATTGCATGGGTTTTGTTGTACGGGTTTCAGTTAAAGTTGTATTCAATCAGAGAGAAAAACAATCAAAACATAAGCTCCAAAGCCTCAGTCATGGCATGAACATGAGATTGGTCCTACCTGGATACTTTTTTTAAAAGGCCAGATTTGAACAAGCTGAAATGCCAAGGCGCTATATCTGACCTATAGTTACTTAAATGTGTAAAACAATTCACCCTTTTTTAAACTAAGTGTGTGTATATATGTGTGTGTGTGTGGGGGGGGGGGCAGGCATAGATGGAAGGGGGAGATCTTTAGTACCAAATTGTAGTATTTTAGAGAAAGCACTTAAACTAATTCTGCAGCATAGTTCTGTAATGTGGCCCCGAGTGATTCCAGGATTAATTGGAGCCAGATTCTAGTAATGAGACATGCTCATGGTGTACCTGCCAGAGGGCTGCTCCTCTTTACACAAAGTTTATTTTGTTCAAGTGAAGTGTGTTCAGCATTCGGCAGGCACACAGTCAGCTAGCTAACATATAGCAGCTGATACATGTGCCAGCATGAGGCCAAAGAGATGTACAGTATGTTTGACACAATTAAATCAAGACTGAACGGACACACACGTGCTCACACAAACACACTTTCTCTCAGAGCAGACAGGACTCACTTCTTGTGGACTTTCTCGAGGTCTCTGCTGGGATCAGGCTCGTGACGCAGCTGTTGTGACCAGCTGGGGTCGGCCGTGAAAAGGGGGGGGGGGCTACAGCCAGAGATGTGTGTGTGTGTGTGTGTGTGTGTTAATATGTGTTAATGTGTTCATGGAGTCACAGGTGTGTATGTTTGCAACATGGTGTGTCAGTTGGGCATTGGTGGTAGTGTACAGAAGGAAAGGTAGTGAGTGAACGCAGCCGGTGAGGATTGGGGAGGCAGTTTTGCTGGGAAAAGTGAAAGGGATAAGAGGGAGAGTGGCTAACAGACAAAGTTGAACAGCTGTTGAGTCAGCTCTGCAGCATTAACCTCCCTGTCACCCAACTATACAACCCTATTTCCTTATTGTACTGCAGATAAACACCACCATGTCTGTCTTCCTGCTTCACACCCTCCACCTCTACTTGAAAAGTTCAGAAGACGTCAGCTTTGCGGCACGTGATTTGTCTCATGGCTCTTTGTAGACTCCACTGAGCCTGACCAGGTTTTCTGGTATCACAGACTGGTTCCCGTTGGTGCCAGGCAGGCCATGGCTGTTCCCCCAGCCTGGAGACATGTGCCTGGCCTTGGCCTCAGTTCCCCTCCACTCCTGCCTTCTGGCCTGCCCTGATCTAGCATCTGCTGCCTTTTATGGCAAAGACTGGCCTGGGAGAACTTTACCAAGAACAGACAAAGCTGTGTGTGTGTGTAGTGAAGACAGACTATGTACGTATGAGGGGAGGAGTGTTGGCATTGAGGAAGTTTTCTTTATCCTAAAATAAACTAATGGCTCCAGAATTTCACCTCCCCTTACCACACAAATGTTCGCAAGAAGTGGAGGAGGCGTTTTTATGGAAAATGATGAAATTACACAGGGAGAGAGGCAGGAAATAGCTCAGTGAAACAGAATGTTTTCAAAAGGAAAGGAGAGGAAGGGGGGGTGAAAGAACCGAGTTGAACCTTTTGCGGGAGCCGAACAGCTTTTCTGAGGGGCTTAGCAAAGCCTTTGAAAAGTTGTGGGAGCTGACGGTATCTGTGGATGAAGCTCCATCCTCTCGTAAAGCTCTTTCACATGACGGAACATGGTAGCTCACGGTGCAAAACCACACGGACCACATGAATCCGTCTGTACCCTCATGAGCAGGAAGAAGGGGGAGAAGGAAGCAGACTGAGATAAGGAGAAAAGAAACCAAATGATAAAACATACGTGGGCAGGAGCCTGAAGTTTAAATAAAAGGAACAGTAATAGAGTGCAGCAGGAATGAGTCCTAAAACCCTGAAATTAGTTAACAGCTGTTATATCACACCTTGATACCATGTAGACTATCTTTTTAAATAATAATTTGAAAATGCAAATGACAGTTGTCAGAGCAGAAAACCAATGATCTGTTGATCTTTACAAATTAAAACTCAATAGTCTAATAATGGCGTTGTGATCGGTGGAAAACAGGTTGTTTTGTTTTTTTTAGCTTTTTACCTCAGGCGATTGCATGTACCTTTCAAAAATCTAAAAAAAGATTATCTTGCTGAACAAGATGTGGCGGTATCATAAACCTCTGTTTGCCACAGAGCTTATTTCTGCAATAATCCAATGAAAGAATACCATTGGCTTTTTGTCTTGAGAACCAGTGTCTTGCTAACTTCTGGGTTTGGCCCACAAAAAACGGTCATCCCTGCAGCACTCTATTAAAATGTGAGTCAGAGTAAAGGTCGCTGAGTGAGGTAAATGGGAAGCAGAGTAATAACGGGGGATAGAAAGATGAAGGGAAAGGGTAGAAAGAGATGAAAGGAGAGGGCAAAGATGAAACTTCAAGACCTGAGGCTTCTAACTCTGAACAATAGGCTGGTTAGACAGGTGGGCCTGTAGCCATGATGAGGAATAGACAGACAGAAATGCCTACGAACCTCAGGAAAAACAAGATATTGCAACAGGAGAGGAGAGGTGAGGTGAAACAGAAAGTGGCCACTCATTAATAATTAGCCAGCAGTGTAATCTGTGGTGTCCTTGGTTTTTAAATGAGACCAAAACAAGCTCAAGAGTTGCCTGATAGGAAGACCTGAATACCTTGATGAATCATTACCCAACAAATGAGAACCCCAGCAGTGTCGTGTGTGCGCTATGAGTGTTGCTCCTTCGGGTCATCACGGTTTCACAGGAGGCCCAAAGGCAGTTTAGAGCTAAACATTTCTCCTGACAGCTAAATTAGACGACAGAAGACATGTAAACGGGGGGGGAGACTTAAACATTTACAAAGCAGAGGACTGCGGGCTCTGTGTGCATCCACATGTTGACATGCCTTTCCTTGTTTGCTGAGGTGGAAAGCAGGCTGACGCTTCCTGGAGAGGGGAATTAAAACTGTGAAGAGCTTTTGAATACTGTGCTCTGGCCAAGAGGCCTCGTGCTCGACAGTCCTGTCATGTTTTGTAAGTGTTTATTAGTTCCCATGGATATCAGCTGGGCCTGAGTCGATCTACCTCCTCTCCTCATTCCTTTCTCCCCCTATGCTCTTACTCCCCTCCTTCTGTTCTCAGTCCTTTCTCCCTGAATCTATTTCTAATATCTCCATCTGTATGTGGACGGTGAACGAAACCCCACCAGTCACTGCGCCTGTCCTGTAAAGTCCAGCTTAAGTCACAGCAGAGCCCAAGTGAAAGTGAGAAGGGTTTTGGCTGCTGCTGGAAAATAGTGTTTGTGATCCCTCGTCATTACTGCTGTTAGCCGGGGCTGCCGTATTTCGGGAATGGGAGAAGGTCTGGGAGTGATACTGGGAAGGAGAAGTGAGAGCTGAGAACACATGGCTGGATCAGCGTGTTTAGACAGAGGGTGTGGGGAGAGAGGAGGGATGAGAACTGGAGATTAGAGGAGGGGGTGAGCGCAAGAAAGACGGGCGGAAATGAGGGTCAACATAAGCGCAATAAATTCAGAGAGCAAACTGAAACTCCCCTGTCCTTAAGCAAACCCAAACAACAGTAGCAGAGCCAGGAAGGAGGGAAATAAAGACGTAGGGAAAAGTTGGGAACAGGAATAGAACCATTACAGGATGAAGGACACCTTGAACAGAATACTGATCAGATTGGCTATTGTTAGCTCTAGCTTTCAATATCATGAAGAAGGAAGACAATTGGGCAGTTGATTACATCAGTCTGTATTTGGTAGTGACTGTCTCGGACAACTCTACCTCTCTTTATTTGTCTCACTCTTGTATCAAGCCTTTCAACCTTTGACCCCAGATTGCACTGCCTCTGCTGATACAGACGGGGAGCATGGGTCTGGGGGGGAGGAGAGGTTACAGCCCTGGAAGTGCAGGAGGAGTGTGATATGACATCCCCATGCTAAAACTAGCAGTGGAAGTACAAGGCACTTGGGACGACTGTCTGTGCTGAGGCTGTGTAGGCCTAACATTAGGTCAGAGGTCAGAGTTAAGGGCCAGGTACAGCAACAGAGGACTCTTTGTTTGGTCTGTTCAGGTTGCTGTGAGCTCAGTTTGAGAAAAGTCGCAGAAAGTATGAGTTTTGTAACTTAAAGAGTGAAGAGTTTCACTAGCTTTTTCCATCAGTCATTTTCTTGATTAACTGATTGGTTGTTTGGTTCAGAAAATGGCAGGATATAAAAAAATGTTCATCACTGTTCTTTAAAGCCCGTAGTGACGACCTTGGATGTTTTGTCCTCAACCTAAAGATATTCAGTTTACAGTTATAGGTGACTAAAGAAACCAGACAATATTCACATCTAAGAAGCTGAAATCGGGGGAATTTTTTTCAGGAAAAAAATCTAAATAATTTCTTATCATGTTATAATCATGTCGTAATAATCATGTTATTGTTGAAGCTTTAATAACAAATGACCTGTGTGTATTGATTGATCCTCCACATTCAGTGCTACCTGAATGTCTGGGTGACTTCAATGTATTTTGTCTCTCATCCTTTACAGTGTCACATAAACCAGTACATTTATCATTTGTGTTACTCTAGTGCACTTTACTCTTTGCGATTTTTTTTCCCCCTATTCTTTTATTGCCCTTATCAAGCTGTTTACAGCTCCTTAAACTGTCCTGTTTCCTTCTGCATTGCAGGAAGTCGAAGACGAAGCCAAATGGAAAGAAGCCTCCGGCAGAAGAGAAGAAGCAGTACTTGGAGCTAGAGTACACAAAAATCCGTGTAGTGGACTTTGACCTCAAGGAGCTGGTGGTGCTGCCCAGAGAGATAGACCTCAACGAATGGCTAGCAAGCAACAGTGAGTGACTGGTGGTCATCAGTACGAGAAGATATATAAATGTGTAGGAATATATATGGAGCAGGAGCTCATACAGCTGAACATAAAGCTGAGGATGATGTCCTCCACTACTGTAATTTGTAAGCCCGTAATGGTCATGGTTAATACATGAATGGGGCCTATTACCTCATTTATTACATAAAATACTTTTGTCAATCTCAGTGTTTGCTCCAGCATATTTATAATTTTCCTCAAGGGTTTGGAATTGTTTTTTGAAGTCGGTATGCATTTGTAATCTGGAGATGACAAGATGTTCCAGAGATGCTGGAGATGCAACTCCGACAAAGCCAAGCCCTTAACATGATCCAGGCCTGGCACAGCACTGAGCCTGTTCCTAATAACGTTACACACACACACACACACACACACACACACACTGTCTTTAAACACCATCGACCACTGCCAGCTTCGGTGCAGTGTTTTAACTCTTAATGAAATTTATAGTTGTCATTATGAGCATCATTTCTGGAGTTTTGTAAACTCGCTGCGGCCTGGCTGCTTGATCGATCTCATGAGACTCTTTATTTTGTCTGTCTCCCTGACTTTGTTTTGGTTACGTATCCAAACCAGTCAGGTGTTCGCGAGGGAAAAGGAAAACATTCCTCTTCTTTTTTTTATTTTAGGCCGATAAAACTCTGTTATATGAAACAGATGGGACATGTTTGCACATGTTAATGTGTTGAAATTGGGAGTTATATAACACGGGCTTGTATCATCTTGTATCCACCACTAATTGGTCTTTTGCTTGAACATAAACAATAGGGCTGAGCGATATTTTGATTAAATGGCTTGTTTAACCAAATCAATAATGGTTGGAGTCATTTAATTGTGCCTACATGTAAAACCCAACAGTGCTTTCACTGAATATTTCCCCCTCGGTGGCTACTCGGAAAAGACACGATGGGTCCTTTAAGTGTCCTGTGGGACAACTTTTAAATTGTGCCCTTGGGTTCGTTTGTTCCATGAAAATCACAATGGAAAGCCATTTCACAGCCATTTTAGCATGATATAAGATTATTTTATCAACAGGACAGAAAATTGTAGTTTTTTCAAATTGGAGACCAACTACTCAGAGAGCTCCCAACGTTCTTTAGGTGGGAACTATGTAGTAGCTGCTCAACTTGAGGAATAACATTGGGATAAAATTAGCAACAATAAAAGTCAAGGGAAAAAAAAGTGAAACTGTCATACAAAGCCTGCCATTGCTTCTACTTCACTTTACAGTGGAATCTTCCACCTTATTGAAGCCTCATAAGCTGCAGGTTAAAAACTACATCAGTGTACCCTCTGAATGAAGCTCCACATTAGGTTTATAATTCATCTAATTTTACTACTTTAATATCAAAAGTAGGACTGCACAGTTAATTGAAATATTATTAAAACTGCAATATCCAAATCACCAAAACCTGCAGTTGTGTGTTGTGGTGAACTACTGTGGTGCTGCAGAGATGTCCTAGCTTACACATCTTGTTCTCCAGATGTAAGAAAACATGAAGAAACCTCAATAAATGTCACATCAGTTATTAGTTTTTCAGTGAAAATGAAATTGTGACGCAAAATAATTCCTTATGGTATCATAAAGTCTGTCAAAACCATCACAATGTTATTTTTAGACCATAATGTGCAGCCCTAATTCAAAATCATCAAGTAAATCATCAAGTTGACAGTGTTTTATTTGATGACATATTTATAAATTAAATTCTGTTAGCCACTTAGGGATGATTATTTATGTTGACATCTCATCAACACTGAATGTTGCTCAAAAATGAATAAGGATGCTCCTCTGACAGTTTATCCGATATGTTGTTGCAGGCTTTAAAAGTAAATTAATTGTTTTCAAAGAAGGGCACGGAGTTAAAGGAATGTCACCATACCAGAAAGATCCCACAAGTCTGCATATGTTCAACATTCAGAACATACAGAACAAATATTTTTGACTGAGAGATACATTTCTTCACACGGACTAGACCCCAGATGCTTTGTTTTGCAGCAGAACATGCTGTGGAGGTGTTTTCCTCGCAGTAGAAATACCTGTTTGAGTTTTCAGAGACTTGAGCAACAACTTCAGTGCTTGCCAAAGCTGCAGCCACCTCCCATTTTTCCACTTATTTTCTGAAGCACACACACTGTTGAAGGATGTGGTGATATGATGGATTAGTGTTGAGCATGTGACTGTGACTGTCCGACTGATCAAAGAGACAGATGCACCGCAGTGTACAGTACTGTAGGTGTGTCCCCGTCATCCATAGTAGAAAAAACGTGACATGACACACATACTTCACGTGTATGTTTATTGTATGAGTTATTCCTGTGTACCTGAACACACACTGAGTAACATCGACTCCGTTTCTTGTCTCTCCAACAGCAACAACATTCTTCAATCTTATCAACCTGCAGTACAGCACCATCTCAGAGTTCTGCACTGGGGACACCTGTCAAGCCATGACGGCCTGCAACACGTAAGTTATCTCCACCACTTTTGGTTTATTCATTGCTCACCTGCCCGGGCCCATTGGTTTATTCATCACAAATCTAGTGTCCCATTGGTTAATTCATCAAGGGATGTTTACCCCCAGTCACCGAGGGACAACTCGCAGCCCAGAGGGTGCATCAGGTTCATTTTGGTCCTTGAACTACCCACACAGTCCATTTTGGAATGTGCTTTATGCAGCTTGAATGTACTGTAGTGAACTTTATATTTACCAAGGAGCTGTGGTACACGGAGTATGGCACCTTTGTGTCTCCATACTTGCTGTGTCTGTGCTGCAGCAGCGTATTTAAAGGACAGGTTCACATTTCTGTCAAGTACGCCCTCACAAACCTCATTGTATCTTTTTTTTCCTTCCAATCTGATCCTGACATGCTTTTCATTGCTGTTGTGTGCACACTTTACCTCTCTAAGACAACTACAATTTACCCACACTCATTTTTATTCTTTATTTGTTATCTTTTCAGGCATTTGTTTGTGCCATAAAACCTCAGGAAAACATATCCTGTTTACTGGTCAGGAAACGGCTAATTGCCTCTGTCCCTATTTCACCGATAACGTCATTACCATAGAGGAAGATGCACAGATTTTAAATCAGGGGAGAAGGTGGCACTCTAGAGGTCAAAACCAGCAAAAGAATCACTTAATGTTTTCCTCTTCTGGCTCAATTTTCTGAACCATCAAACAGCTGACAAATCCAGATTCTTTGGCTGTTTTTGACCTCTTTTTTCCAGACTCTCTATTTCAGAAACAGTCATTATATAGATTATGTCATGTCTGTGGTGACAGTGAAGTCTTTTTCTGACTTGTGGATAGGTTAGGAAATAACTGAAAATCACTCGGTTTTGTCTCCTCAAGATGTATCACTTACTTTCAAAAACATCGAGCGTAGCTGCTGCAGTAGTCTTTGTATCAAATCTGACCACTGAGCAGACATCTTATGGATCAACTTGGTGTAGCGTCACCTTTAATCCTCTGCGGTCCAGCTTATGTTTCTTGCTGCGATCTGATTTCTGCTAATATCATCATATTCACATCACACACACACAGCCTAGATGAAGTGCAGTGACCAAATCTTTGCCAAAGGAGTCTACCTTTAAATTCATTTGTTTCAGTGGTAAGGCTCGCTCCAGGGCTGAAAACTGCGGGTTCATACCACTCTGAAGCCACCAGACAGATCCTTTCACAAATGTGGAGTTTTTAGAGGGTTGTAGCTGCAGTTTTCTCAAAATGTGGTTAATTGCTGCTATTTACAGTAAAGTAAAGCATGGCATACCTCTGCAGCAGTTAAAAGTTTAAAGGATAATCATAACACGGAGGCCTGTTCATGCCCTGTTAACAGAGGGGAGGTGACTAACTGTAAGTATTTATCTAACTAGTTTGCCCTGTCAGGGCGGGGTGCCATCTGTATGTGTGAGCCCTTGTCTTTGCAGGGAGGCCGTCGTTGCCCCTGTGTATACTAAAGGCTGGAAAAACTGGATTACCCACACTTTGACATACCACAACAGTCACTACACAGCTCTGAACACGTTACATGCAGTCTAGTCTATGAGTGCATGTGCTCACCCCGCACCAAAATATGTCAATGGCTAACAACACAACCGCTGAGAAATGACACATATATGACGGATTAGCTGTGAGAAATAAACGTGTCACGAGTTAACTTCTCTGTCAACACTGGATTTTTCCACTGCTGTCACCTTAAGTTAGCACTGCTAACCCACACCCTGAAGAGAAAGAAGAAGCAAATGTGCTTTGCCTGCAGTATGTGAAGACTGGAGAGATTAGTGCAGATGAACATGTTTTTGTTTGCACAGTCTATTGACTTGTGGGAAACAGAGGTAGTGTCTTAATCAAGAGGAAAAGTACAGCAGTGAACTTTTCCATTTGTCTCAGAGCTCCACTCTGTATTCACTAACATTTTAACGCATCTTTTGTTTTGACTAAAATCTTTACTGTCAGAACTGTTCCTAAGACTAGGCCCACCATTTATGAATGTACCTTCCCCGCTGCCCAGCGCCCCACCCTTTTCCTGCCCGTGGAGGACCTGGCACCGGCGTCCCCCTCTGTGGTGAAAACTGACTAAGCCTCAGTCACAGCAGCGTCAGTGCCCCTGCCCGAAGGCAGAGCTCAGCACTATTTTAGGAAGAAAATGTTTCCATGAGCTATGAGGGAACGGAACCATTTGGTAGCTATTTAGACCCATTTTGTATGGGTGGGTGGATAGATGGGTGTGTGTGTGTGTGTCTGAGAGAGGGAGTTGTGTGGTAATGTGCTCCCACTGTTCATTAGCATTAGGTTCTTAAAGCCGATCCCATCTTGGATATGGTTGGTAAAATACACATATCTGTTGAAGCTTTGTTACAAATCTCTCATCAAATATTTGATTTCATATTTGCAAAGTGCGCAAAACATTCAGCTGGCCACTGAGCTCCTCTGCAAACATGTAATCTGTCTTGCAGAACCTGAATTATAGACTTCGGAGTGTCAGTCTTAAAGTTGTTTAGTGATCACATTTTTTATCACTTTTATCACATCCTTTAAAGCCACTACAAGTTACTTTCATATTTTGTTGATTTTGGAAGCCCCTGTGGACAAAAGCATAACGTATATCGTCAAAAGTAAAATTATCTAAATAAAAAATCTCCTCCTGCTTCTTTTTAGCTGGCTAACGAACTACTCACTGTAATTTTGCCTGGGGATAATGTATACACAGGCTCATTTAATCTGAACTGGAATCCAAACTGGTGGCAGGCATTGAGATCGTCTATATAGAGACAATCTTCTCAAAGATAGTCTTGTACTTTAGGTAGGTCAGGTGTGCCGAACCCAGCCTTGACAAGACTCCATGTCAACAATGAGTGCTTCTTGTTGTTTGGAGAAAAGATCAGTCCTTCCACCCTCATTTGATCGTCTTTCAAAAATGCAAAGGGGAAAATGCACTTACAGACATATACATCCAGTAAAAATAGTATCATAATGAACATTACAGTACTTACAGTATAGTATTCTGTACGTCAAATGTTGTACAACAAGAAACAATGACCTGTTCTCTTCTCTCTGTGTCCTGATGATGCTGGCCACAGAGAATCTGTTCAAATTGGGTTGAACTCTTTGTCCTGCTTCTCTCATTGTCATCCCATGAACAAGGACATGGTGTACAATAGTTGCCCGAATTTCATCAGCAATGATTGTTCCTGGTCTTCCTCGTCCACCACCTCTCACACAAACTCTTCCTCCTCTGCCTCTCTGTATGTTTCACCACTTGTGCCACCTTTGCCCTCTGAAGTGACTTTTATCCTGCCCAATTGGTCTGATCACATCATTAGAAATATGGGTGTTCAACTTTGTTGTTGTGTGTAAAAGATGACAGCTGTGTTGGAGTTATGTTCACATTTTGCTGCCAGTGTTTACAATTTTGCAACACAAGTGTATCACAGTGTGAAATGTGTTTAGTGACTGAGAACGTGTTTAAGGTTTAGCAAGGTTTATAGTTGGCCAAAAGAGTGTTTGATTTGAAAAATGAGTTTAGGCCACTGAGAATTTGGGTCAGAGAATGGGGTTTAGTGTTGTAGCAATTGTGAAAAGCAGTTAAAAGCACACACCCAGGTATATATTTGTTGAACAGCATGCCATTTTTCCGGTGACAATCCCTGACCACTTAACTCCACCCAAGACAGGACCAGCAACCCACCCTATAGCTTCCACTCTTAAAAAAAAAACTAGAAGAGGAGCAAATAAGATGTTATTACAAATTAAATAATGAATGAATAAAAACAATACATGAAAACACAGAAAAACACTGTTACATGTTCAAACAGAACCATGAGGCAGCAATGAACTCAGTTCTTCTAATTGCAAAATGATTTTTTTTTAAAAAGACAAAAGGTAAAAAGACAGAAGTTTTTCAATATAAGCGAAACTGCAAAAAAGATTCAAACCTTGTGTTCATAAACACAGAGTAAACATCCTCTATAGCTGCATCTGATGATTATTTCCTTTATAAATTCATCTAAAGATTGTTTTCACAGTTAATTGATAAATCATTTAGTCTATAAAATTTCAAAATGTGAAAAATGCTCGACACCATTTCCCAGAGCCCAAAGTAACATGTTTAAATTGCTTCTTTTGTTCAATCAGCAGTTCAAAACAGACTTTCATTAATGATGAAGAAAAGTAACAAATCTTCACATTTAAGAAGCTGGGTCCAGCAAGCGTTTGATATTTTTGCTTGAAAAATGAAACAATTAATCGATTAGCAAAATAGTTGGCAACTAATTTTCTTTTGGTTGACTAAACTATTAGTCTAGTAATTATTGCAGCTCTGATATGGCCATAGTTTTATCATGTCTACATCATGTCTGGGTATGAAGACATGTTTGTAGTTTAGTCAGTCTCTCCCACACAAACACACAGTCTAATCCTGTGTGAGTAAGTGTATTGTAAGAGTCTGTGGTCAGTAGGTCCCCTCCTGCCGGGTCAGTTATGCGGACGCTTTACATTCCTCGGGATTTGTAATGTCTGCCCCACTGCCTCCCTGACCTGCACCGCTAACAGTTTCACCTGCATGCACATACCTGCTTATTAATCAGCCGAGTTTCCAGCTCACCGATCAGTTGGCTCGCCTCGTGTCTGTAGTTACCTTACCAGTCCGGTTTCACTCCATCGTTAGTTTGCTGATAGCTGCCTGCTGCTCATTCATCTATTTCTGAGGTGTCTGCTGACCTCCTGTTTGACCTTTGTTAGCTATGACTCTAATCCGCCCACCTGCAATGCAGCTATCTGGGTCACCCCCTCCGTAAATGTTTGACCAGCCGCAGGACTGAGGGCCGACGAGGGATCAGTGTCCCGTTAACTCTTGTGACAGTGGGAAATTTGGCCCGATCAGGAAATTAAAGCTCCGGGGCAGAGTTCAGCAGGTCCTTTGGAATGAAAACATGCAAACGTGAGATACTGAGACAGTTTGTAGTGTCACTAGACCGCATCTTCATTGTCAGTCAGAAAGTGAGACATCCTCAGGAGCGTGGGTTATCCCTGAATGAGGAAATGGAGCCAGGTGACGTCTCATTGGCCACAATTATGTCTCAGAGGTCACCTGTGTGTGGTTTCTCTTCCTGTTTAAACCACAGAAATTCTTTAGAAAACATTCATCATGATTAATTTAAACGGAAGTTGACATTTGTGTCGTAACATCCTGCTCCTCCATGATGTGTCATTTTGAAAGGTGTGTGTGATGACGTGGATTTTCATGTTTTCTTTGTCTTTCTTCATCTAGAATATACTACTGGTATGACGAGAGGGGGAAGAAGACGAAGTGCACTGCTCCACAATATGTCGACTTTGTAATGAGTCTTTGTCAGAAACTGGTTACAGATGAGGAAATCTTTCCTACAAAATACGGTGAGTATCTGTCTCTGTCTCCAGGCCTGTGACGAGTGTTGTGCTGCTGCCCCCTGCTGCTTCACATGTGCACATTTAAGATTAGAGTAAATGAGTGGCGGGCCAACAATAAACATTTAAAAGAAATTATAGTGATATTATTTAGGGCTGCATTTTGCAAATGATTTAACTCTCAATTAATCTTATTGTTTTTTGATTCATTAAGTAATAGCTTGTTTGTTTGTTTTTAAAAGTAACTGTCCATTACAATTTCCGAGAATGCAATTTGACAGTGTAATTGTTTATTTTGTCTGACCAACACATCAAAACCCAAAGACCAAAACAATGAAATATTTTCTCTGTGTTCTATTGTTGTCCCAAGACTATTAAAAACGCATCAGTTAGCCACAGTGTTGCACTGGGTGACATGTTGATTCTTTATTAAAAGGTTAGTTTATGTTGACTTGATCCAGTATACACAGTCCTGCTGCCGTAAATATTAGAGACACAGTAACATTAGAGCACCAATTGTGTTTTAATGGTTTACATCTTCACTGGAGGTGTGATTTGTAATCAATGCAGAAAAGTCAATGATTGTATATTTAAAACCCAAGTTGCTTTTCTAAGACCAGGCTGCAAAATGAAATGTGAAACGTAATGGACATAAACATGTGTGTCCTGTGTACTGAGCAACTGCAGATGGATACAATCCAACCCAAACTTCCAGCTTTAAAAGCTGGAAGCATTTTGACTTCGATGAAGTTGAAGGGGACAAGAGCCACCCTGTATGCAGTGTGTCTAACTAAACTAATTAGAGATCATTACTCATATGCTATGTTTTAAAAAAATAAATCATGTATAGAAATGAACAAGATTAATACATTAAGATGCAGCAATAATTTATAATCGCATCATAGCCCTCTCAGTCAGATTCAAATCATATTGAGGTGCCAAGAGATTCCCCTAATCTGCAGTGGAACTAATAGGCCACAGACAGGGCAGATAAGTCAGAATGTATTGAGAGACAAGCTAATGCGTTTCAGTCTCTTATGGGATTTATTGACAATACACACCAGCCACGTGGTTTAAACGTCTTTTCTCCTCATGGTGGTTCCTGGTCCTAATCCAGTCTCCCCTGTCTCGTTTCCTTTTCCTCCGTCCAGGCAAAGAGTTCCCAAACTCCTTTGAGTCCTTGGTAAAGAAGATCTGCCGGTACCTGTTCCACGTGCTGGCTCACCTCTACTGGGCGCACTTTAAAGAGACGGTGGCTCTGGACCTGCAGGGCCACTTGAACACTCTGTATGCACATTTCATCGTTTTCGTAAGGGAATTCAACCTGGTCGACCCCAAGGAGACCTGTATCATGGACGACCTGTCCGAAATCCTCTGCACCCCCGCCCCTCCGCCCGCGCCCGCTCCGGCCCCCTCCACCCCAGCCTCAGCACCCTCCCCCTCTTCACAAAACCACGTGACGGAGAGATGAGCAGGGGGGCCGGCGGTGAGACAGCAGCCCCGGGGGTGATAGAAGATAAGATAGAGGAGAGAAGGAAAGACAGCCTGGCCCCCTCCCTTGGTGCCAGCAGGACTTTAAGAGACCTTCCACTACCCTTATATTTCGCTACGACACCAACCAACCAGCCGGAAGGAAGGGGGGGAGGGTTTTCGGGGGGTTTGGGGTGGCGGGGAGGGGTTTGTCACGCCAGCAGGAATTGGCGTGAGCGTTCCTCCCAGGGGCAAATCCCTCCCATCTTCTCTGCAATTTAAACTAGGAACAAAAAAGTATGTGTATGTTTTATTTTTGGTTTTATTTCACTTTTATTGTTTTTTTGTTGAAGTTTTATTCAGTTTTATTTTTTGTTTTGGCGGCGGGGGGGTGCGGCGTGTCCATCACCTCCCTCCATCCTCTACCTAACATACAGTACAGGAAGGGGGCTCTGCTTTGCTTCAACCTACTATTGTACAGTGTTGTTAATGTGTGGAGAAGAGGCGTCTCTGCTCACCCGCGGCCTCGTCCTTCCCGCCTCCGGGAAGTGGCCCACGGGTGCACGGCCACTACGCTGGCCAGTAGGGAGCCACGTTACTGCCTGACGGGGCAATTACTAGCCAATCACTGTTTGGGTTGTTTATGTGGGGGATGATTAAAGCGCTTCCTACTCAGGACCTGAGAGAATACGTCACTGCTGCCAGAGAGAAGTCACTCTCTTCTTTTTCATTCTCTGTCCCTTGTTCACCAGACTGCTCAGCCCCTCGTACGACAGATCGTGTTGATTGTGTTTAACTCCAAGTATAATCACATAATCACCCGGTGTACCCCTAACAAACATGTCCCAGAGCCCGCCTGCAGAGGGCAGCAAACACGTAGAGAACACCACAGACACAGGGAGACAGAGAAGAAAATATAAAGATTGTATGTTAGATATTTAATCTGATCAGAGAGTCGATACTTTTGAGACAGACTGAGGCTGAATCACAGCTGTTTGCTGGTGTAAGCAGCCCCTCAAACCACCAACACCACCACCACCACCACCACCCACTCCAGCAGCACAGAAGGACAAAGACATGAGGTAATGTCTGCAGGCCCAGAGAGGCAGAGACGGAGACAGACAGAAAAGGGGTGGGGGAGTAGATGGTGCGGTGCTGCTCTGCTGTGTAACAGTCACCAGTACTCCCAGTGCAAAACTAAGAAGAACCTCCTCTTCTGGTTATTTGTTTTCCCTTAAAATTTGCTTTTTAAAAAGATTATCAGAGGAAAATTAGTTGAGAAATAACAATAATGGTATCATTACACATGTATAGAAAATGCACAGTCTGCTTGGACTTTACTGTACAAAGAATCGCAAGCGGGTTCTGTCAGACTTAGCCTCTGTATGGAGGAGGATTGGGTTTATAATTCTCCTTTTTTATTTTTTTTAATTTTTTTTTTTTTTTTTTTTTGCAGGGTTCTTCAGTTCTGGCTCTCGTTTTTATGTATTTTAATTATTAACTAAGTTAAAAGCAATTTAATATTTTAAGCTCTGCGGATTATAATCTAATAAAAGAGAGAAATGCCACTGTGTCTCAGTGTCTTCTGTGTGAATGTCTTTGTGTAAATTATTCAAAAGGAAAGAAACGCGAGTGTCTCGTGTGAGGCCTCAGAAAATAGATGCTGTTTGTAAAGAGGAGCTCAACACATAGTTTACTAGTCATGAGGAAAACTACTCACCCTGTAAAACAATTGTCCTCTGTGACTCTGGCGGAGCTCTGTGTGAAGTGTGAGGGAGGGGTGGGGGGTGATCATGTCACAGTGATGTCACATGGGCTTCCTCAATTTGAACTCGCTGACCACAAATTTATAAGCCTGCACTGCGAACAGAGCTTTTTCACAGCAGTCATATTAATAAGAAATAAGGTAAACCCAGCTGTTACCAATGATACTAATTAAAGTTCTGTTAGTGCAGCAGAGCGTTTTCACTGAGTCAACCGCACAACAGCAGCACCCTGACTCTGTTTGACCTGAATGGAACCTTAACTGGTATCAAAGGTTAAACCTGCTCACTATTTAATGTGAAAAAGGTCTATTGTTAGAGACTTTAAATTTGAAAGACATGGAAATCAATCAAGCAGACGGGTCAAATGAAACGTTATTGGTTCCTTTATGGGAAATGTAGGAGATTAAATTAAATTTTGGAAGAAAAAAAAAGGTAGTTAATTATCTTGGTTTTAATTCTTTCATAACCCAACTGAAGTAGTTCTGTTTATTTACATAGCTATCACCCTGATCATTAGTAGGGCTGCAACTAACAATTATTTTCATTATCAGTTAATCTGCTGATTAATTTCATGATTAATATTTTAGTCCAGAAGTTTTCAGGGGAGGTTCAGAGAATGGAAGTAAAAAAATATTACATCAGTCATAACATAAGTTATGAAAAGGAGACCACATAGAAAAGCCTAAGTGTGTATGATTTGGTTAAACAGCTCAGAAATAACAGGACAGACCATTTTTATATATGTGGTGTAGTCTGAAGTTATCTCAACCAGCAATATTAGGCTATCTTGGCTCAAATGTTGAATGTCTATGAGATCAAATAATATAATCATGATCCCACAGATATCAAGGAACCGAGTGAATTTACTGTATTTATTGTATTATTGTTATGTTAGATTTTTGTGTTGTTGATATGTGAGAGATGTTGATATGTGAGAGATGCATGTTGTTACTCCTGTTGCAAACCAAATTGCCCTTCTGGGACATTAAAGATTTTCAAATCAAATCAAAACTAAGGTGCCTTTTCCCAAGCTTTGTATGAGGGGAGGCCCTCAGTCTCAGACTTGAACCTCTGGTATAGTAAGATTGCTTCCTTTGCTTCAGTCCAAAACCCAAAGACTGAAACCAGCAAATGTTTGACATTTTTGCTTGAAAAATGATTGAAACAATTAATTTATCAAAAATAGTTTCATCATTGCAACTTTTGATCAATTAACCAATTAATTGCTGCAGCTCATTAATAGACTTTTTGAAAGTTCTGAAATATTGATATCTGCTCCAAACTCTGGGCTAGTTGGACTTTGCTTGCAACATAACTTTAGGGAAGTGCAGTACTAAAAGGTTGTGGTGTGACAATATGCGACCTCTCCATCCACAGCACATTTTACATGAATCATTCCTCTTTATTGCTTTTACATACATGCAATCACTCTTTTTATAAAATAAAATACATCCAATCTGAACTCCTCTTCAAGTTTATAACAGTCACATCTCCTGATTCTCAGTGCATTCTGTCTTTGTGCATCTTCACACTCACCCTGAGTAAAATGCTTGTGTATGTGTGCGTACAGTTGACTGCATTCCTGACTACTGATTACAGGTAATCCATAACATATGTTTTATTATAAAATAAATATGATTTTGTTATTTAACAATCCCCACACTTCAATAATTAATCCTTAATGCCTGTGTTAACTCTCCTTCCTGGACTTGCGCAGCGTGGTGCCTCTCCGCCTCCTCACAGACGCCCGCAGGGTGACGCCCTCGGTCACTTTAAATTTAGCGATGCCTCCAGCCTCGTCCAGCGTCTTGGCGCTGCAGCACGGCGTCGGCACCTTCATTGTGTTGCCGAACTTTGAGTAATCCACCGCGTACATGCCGTCCTCCTCGGACACGGTGGGCACGAAGCGCTGCCCCCACAGGATCTCCTCCGACACATACGACGTCCTGGCCTGCGTGGTGATGCCGGTGGTCTCCACCACCCCCTCCAGCACAACGATCACCTCGATGTCCTGGTGCTGCAGGTCAGTGGCGGACAGCTGATACAGGGGGCTGTCCTTGTCGATCACGTGACAGATGATGAGGGGGGACACGAGGAAGACGCCGTTGGTCCCCACCGGGTTGTCCATGTGGATGTCGATCTGGTCCAGCGGTACCACTTCCCCTTCCTCCGTGGTGGTTCTCCGGACCACCTGCATCCGCACGGTGGCGCTGATGATCATGCTCTTCCTCAGGTCTCCGATGCGTATCATGAAGCACAGCTTGTTGTTGCGAACAGAGATCACTGCGTGCTTGCTGAAAATGAGCGTCTCTGCGCGCCGGTTGGCCTGTGCGGTCTTCATGAAGATGCAGCCGAGCATGATGGCGTTGATTACCAGGCCCACGATGTTCTGCACGATCAGGATGATGATGGCGGAGACGCACTCCTCCGTCACCATCCGGCCCCCGAAGCCGATGGTCACCTGCACTTCTATGGAGAAGAGGAAGGCGGAGGAGAAGGAGTGGATTTCCGTTACGCATGGGATGAAGTCCTCTCCTCTCTGGTCCAGGTCGCCGTGCGCGAAGGCGATGAGCCACCAAATCATCCCGAAGAGGAGCCAGCTGCAGAGGAAGGACATAGTGAAGATGATGAGCGTGTGGAGCCATTTTAGATCCACCAGCGTGGTGAAGACGTCCTGCAAGAAACGGCCCTGCTCGCGGATGTTGGTGTGCGCCACATTGCAGGTGCCGTTCTTGGCGACGAACCGAGCTTTGCCCTGTTTGGCTTTGAACTTCGGCTGTAGGACATCCTCAGCCAGGCGGGTCAGCAGGTAATCCTCCGGAATGAGTCCTTTCCGGGACAACATAGCGCTCCCATGCTATGGACAGATGGAAAGATGAAAATTTCCTCTGTCCCGGTGTCTTTCCTCGCCAGTCGGTCAGAAAGAAGGCCACTCTTGTTGTCGCCTGTTTTCTGGAGGTATGCGCCTCCTCACGTTGCCTCCAGATCAGGCGCTTCACAGCCGCAAAGTCCCATGAGAAGATTCTTCTTCCAGCTCCGCAGCTGCCGCCGTCACTCACCGGCACACACCGACCGACCGGGCACAGTGGTGCCACAGCACCCCGGTGTTTCCATTGTGATCCACCCACCGTTGGTGCCCGTACATCCCAGCCTGTACTTAATTCAGTGGGATGTAGAATGTTGCTGCTGGAGCATGATGGGCCCCTGGGCTGAGTTTTATTAGTTTATGATAAGAAGGCAGGTTTTTAGTGGCGCAGTTGGCTCAGTGCTGACTCCACCACTTCATCACAGCTCCGTAACGTGATATGGAGACGTGGAGAGGTGGAGAGGCAGTCCCTCCCTCCCTCCGCCACCACCTCCGTGTTGCCCTTCTTGTGATTTTCAATGAGAATGCAGGAGTGCACCCATAAACAGCTCAGATCCTGAATATATAATGGGTTAAATATAGGCACTCTACAGTAAATCATCCTCAGGCTGTGTAACTTGGCTTTACATGAGGAGAAAGTGGGCTGTTCACACACAGCGACCTGATTCAGTCCTTTTCACTAACATCCAGTCCTGGATTTTACAATCTGATCATCCTGTTCTGCTCCTCCTTTTCTTACCACTCATTAAGGTTGTATCAGTACTTTTTCCAATATAACATGTTTGAAAACAATACAATACTAATATTTCATGCTGTCTAAAGTACCAAAGATATAAAAAATCATCTAGGTCTATGGAGTTATTTTAGTGCCATAACTAATTGAGTCTGAATTTAATATTTACCAGATAAATTCAATTTCACAGAATTAGATTAAATTTCATAAATACAAAAAAATTAAATACAAATTTTAATTAGTTCGAACATGTCAAATTCAAAACCATTACATTCAGTTAATTTGTGCTGGCACTAAATTAACTCCATGTAAGCATTCATTCAAAACCTCAGTTCAGTCTTTATTGTTCTGACTGAATTTTCAAAACCAGACAGTAATCATTCACTTTTTCCTACTAGCACTATTTCTCTGCCTAGCACTTTTTTTTCTTTTTGCCAGGGTATCGCAAGAGGTATCAAGTACCATTTTTTTAAAATACTAGTGTTGTATTAAAGTTTAAAAATCCGGGACTGTGACGAGTCTACCACCCATAGAAAGACTTTACAGGCGTCTTTGCTCCTCTGGCATCCATCTAACTTTCTAATGTCAGATGTCATCTCAGGCTGCAGCAGGCGCAGCCGCTCACACCCTGGGGTATTTGAAGATGATCACTATGCTGGGTGTTTGGCTCTCTGACCCGTCTTGCTGGACAGCACTGGTTATTCCTCAGCTGTGCGCCAGGTCACTTTAAACCCGCAATCCACAGATGACTCACACACATTTTTAAAGTCTCACACAAGCACAGAAAACACGTCCAAATAACCACTTTAGTCTCAATCCCAGTCCTAAACAACCCCATCAAAACACTAATACAAATCCATCTTTCCCTGATATTAAACATACAGTAGTTTCCCTTTGCAGATATCATAGAAAGCAAGGATTTTATACAAAAAAAACTTTGGCACTGGACAAAAAAGAAAGGCGTCAGGCCTCAGAAAGTCTCCAAATGAAACAATATAAGAAGGAAAAATATTTCCTTGAACTGCTCATAAATCCTGTCCACAGCAGCCCCAACCTGTGATAAGCCGCCACATGCTTCATTTTAAAACATCACAAGGCAAAAAGTTTGGGAACCACTCATGTAAATGATAATTTATGTTTTATTAACAAAGATTTAACTTTTTATGTACAAATATAATACATGATTAAAAAATAAAAGGAATATATTCCATGGGGACAATTGCACTTTGAATGTCTTCCTTTGATGCTTCCTCTCCCTCTTCTTGTGCTACTTGTCTGCCTGCACAAAGGAGGTGAAGACGCTGTCCTCCTTGTCTAGCAGGGCTTCAGGCCTGTCGTACTCCAGGATGATGCCCCGCTTCATCACAATCACCAGGTCGGCATTCAAGATGGTGTGGACGCGATGCTGTGTGGAAACAAAACACAGAGAGATATCAGAGACACTGCTCCACCCTGCAGCTGGCACTAATTCAGACTGACACGTCCTAAATGAGTATTAAGAAACAAACATCCAGTGTTTTATCACACAAATCTCTCACTGTGCAAAATCATACATGAATTTTGTGGAATTAAATCATTTTTCATTAACCTAGCATAAATATACACATTTTATTTATTCAAGCTGATTAAACTTAAAATTTCTTGTATTTATTTTCGGAGCACTTCTGAACTTAAAAGCACAAAAGTTCTTCAACTTGAAATGATGAGTTGAAATAAAGGTCCTGTACAGAGTTCAATCAACTCAGTAAATTAAGTTTCTAAAGAAACACGATCAGCATATTAGCAGATTTTCCAGCATGTATTGTTTGAGAGTAAAAACTTTCCTGGGACCCTCTTCTTTTTTTTAAAATAGTTTGAATAAAACATATATGTTGAAACTCTGTTATAATGAAAAGACTGTGAAACATGTTTTTAAGTACAACTGAATTAATATCAAGTTAATTTGACCAGAAAAGATCATTTTGAATCATTACAAAATACAAAATTATCTCAATTTGTCTTTTCACATTCAGTCAACTTAAAAAAAAGTTGTTGTTTTTTTACAGTGTACCAGAACTTACATTAGGCTCTCCAACTGATCACATTTCTTTCTTGCTTAGTTCATGTGAAATATCTAAAGTGAAGAGTTGTGACATTTTACATTTATGGATGATCTTTTTGATTATTTATAACCTAAAGTTAATCTGGCATCTGCTGTGATTTCCCCTCTCCTGCCGTTTTAATTTTCAGCACAATGTTACAGAAATAGTTCTTTGTCCACGCTGCATTTATCTGCAGCTTTGCATCAGATTACAAGAGCAGCACCAGCAGTGCAGGACGGAGGTCGGCGCTCTCGGGGGCGGGGGAATAGGAGGGATCTGCATTCATTACTGTAAATGCTTAACACACCAGCACAGTGTGGGGTGGATACTCACTGCTATAGTAACTACTGTCCGGTCAGCAAACGCTGTCATCACCACTTTCTGCAGGATGCTTTCCTGTGAGGACAGAGGGGGCAGAGGGGGAGGAGGGTGACTATGACAAACTTGAGGACAAAAAGAACATGCAGGAGACAAAATAAAATAAAGATCCCTTTTAAAACTCCTCTTTACTGTTCAACCTCCTGAAGCTTATTTTTCAGACTGCCATCTCTCTTTTTTCTCATCTCAGTGTCCCTGATTAAACACTGAACTGTGTCTGCTCGAGGGCAGTGTGGCTGCATTACTGTAAGCTAGAAAGGTTGCTCTTTGTGACTGATCATTCAGGAGAAGTTATTAAGTAAGAAGCAGCCATTTGCTGCTGACACTGACTCTCCTCAGGCTCTTGCTGCACTGAGTATTTTCATTCTCTCTCTTTCTGCTTCGCGCACACCTCCTCTGCTCTGGTTTTCTTTCTCATCCTCCTCTTGTATCATAAAACATCATTTAAAGCTACAAACCTCATTAGAACCTGCTGTCACTTCCATAATGACAGATAACAACTCAGTCTAAATGACTGATTTTTGTCTGATGCTGTTAATATTTACATTTACATTTAAAGACAAAAATATTTGATTTTAAAAGGCCTTTAGGCTAAGTGGTTTGTCTCCATCTGTCTGCTTGCTTTTCCTCATGGTTCTCTGTTTGGATCCCAACAGAGGAAAATTACTCAGTAAACTTTGCTTCACAGCTCACAGTGAGTGAATCTCTTGTCGTCTCCACTTCAGTTGATCTAATTTCCATCTTCTCACTTCACCTTACTTCCTTTCATCCTTATCTTTTCTGTATGCCCCTCCACCACCACCTGCTCTTGTACTTTCACACACACACACTGACCGTTGCCATGTCGATGGACGCTGTGGCTTCGTCCATGATGAGGATGCTGCTCTTCCTGACGAAGGCTCTGGCCAGACAGAAGAGCTGTCTCTGCCCCTGACTGAAGTTTTCTCCGCCCTCCGTCACTGTGGCATCTGAGGAGGAAAACCATGTACATATAAACATATAAACATCACTGACAGTCTTTAGTTTTTTAGGACAGTTAAATAGTATAGAAACAACCACTTCACCACCAGAACAGTCAGATATTGTAGGTTCTATTTGATGCAATGGGTGAGGTGAATATTTCAGAAATTATTAAAATGTGAATATTATTGGATGTCATTTTGCATTTTTTTCCTATTACTGTATATGTTGAAGCCACTCCTACAGATCAACTGTTTTACAGAGAGTAAAACCTATTAAATACTACATATAAATATGAGAAAATAACATGTATATTTGTTGGTGTTTAACATTAAATAAACTGTATGATGAAGTAAAACATTCATTTTTAATTCCTGTACTATAAGCCTCCTTTAAAAAGTAAGCAGTAAGAAAGCACCAGCAGTGCTGCAATAATGAAAGCCTCCCTGACTCACTGCACTTAACTGTCGTCTGCTGTATTATGTAACACACATCTCTTCATTGCCTCAGCACTGCTGCTTCAACTAAATTAAAGGGTCAAATTAATTAGCCATTAACTCCTGGGTTACAGATCAATACCTCATCGAACACTTGGCTCCAGTGAACATAAACTAAACCAGCGAGTAGCTTAGTTTCTACATGATACACACCAACACACACACATTTGTCAGTGTCACAGAACCAGAGTAGTGAACAGTGACTCTGTTTCATTATGAGAACATGTATGATAACCAACAGGAGCTAAAGTAAGACATCTTGCAGAGAAGAAGCCCCACACATCAGCAGACCAACACATTCATCATGCATGTAAGGTGAAGTCTGACAAAGAGGCACACAACTCTCAGCTTGTATATGATCTGGTTGTGAGACTGCTGCAGTCTGCACGGAACAGCTCTCCTGTGTCAGAAGAACCATGACCTGACGTGAGCTAAGAATAATGTGCCTGTTAAACTGTGCAGGATGGAGCAGCTACACATACAATACAGCTCTGACAGGGAAGTAAAATATTAATGCTCATGTATTCTGATACAGCAGCCTGATCTTTGTATTGAGACACCAGAGATGATGATCACATGACCAATTATTGTATTTATTGTGCAGATCACTGCCGATATTATATACCACATCATTTGCTGTGACCACTGCTCGAAGAGTACATGCCAAGTCAATTTTAGTCAATGACTGGTTCAGTCCATCGCATGTAAATCACAAATATAAAAATGACTCACTGAGATCAGTTGAGAAATATAAATGTTATTGTGCGTTTCATACAGAAAAAATGCAGCTCCCCTGTTTACATGTATTTGTTTACAGGCCTGGTCCAATATAGCGTCAATGTTGACATACGATCCAAAGACCAAAGGCGTCTACGTGTTCGTGTGTGAATGACAATGCCAAAATGCTGCTCTTTAGAAGTTATCATGTTCACCATCTTACTTTAATATGCTAGTAGGATAAAATTATAGATCTCCAAAGTGATTGTAATCCATTCTGAGGGGAACATGAATGTCTGCAGGAAATTTCATGGAAATCCATCCAATAGTTTTTGAAATATTTCAGTCTGAGACCAAAGTGGTGGACCAACTGACAGACCGACACTGAATCCCTAGAGTCATGCTGCTTGCCTGGCTAAAAGTGAAGAAACTTGAAACTTCACGAAGAGCAAAAGACATGCAATAGATGCTGTGTACACACACACACACACACACACACACAGACACAGATTTTCTCACCCAGGCCTCCTGGAAGGGATTTAACCACAGGTTTCAGCTGGGCGATGTCCAGAGCTTCCCAGAGCATCTCATCTGTAGCCTTCATCTCTGGGTCCAGGTTGAACCTAAACTCACACACACACACACATGCACACACATACACACACACACACACACACACACGTGTGGAGGGACTTTATTAGCTAATTTATCCCCGACTTAAACCATCAATGGACCCCTTCCCATCATTCAATATTAATAAAGTGAAGATCAACTCTGAGTGATGAGGTCAGAGCCGGGACATCAAACATGTAAATACACTTAATACTCAGATATACTTTTAGTGATTTGACTGAAATATCTACAGTCTGACAGCATCACACGGCTTCCTAAAATTTATCTTCCTCCTCTGCTCCTCTCCAGCACGACAAAGCTTTTATGGTCACTGCTGCCGAGGTCTAAAAATAACCCTCTGCAGTGGAGTTTCAGAGGAATGTCCTCTTATCTACAAACCCTCAGCTCTACTCATGCTTCAGATAAGTGTCTTTGAAGTGTGCCACAGTTTGCCAACAGCCCCTGTTACTGGAAATGTTTGGTGTTTTCTTCCTTCTACTAAAACCATTTCAGTCAGATCATCACTATCACTGAATCTAAATCTCTGCGACAAGTCAACGTTCATCGTACCGGATGGTGCCGCTGAACAGGATGGGGTCTTGGAGGATGATGGACAAGCGAGACCTGAGGGTTTGCAGAGGCAGCTTAGCAATGTCGATGTCATCAATCACAATCCTGCCTGTGAAAGAAAAAGCAATCATGATCACAAAGTACAGTGACAGTGAGTCAGTATTTTTTGAAAATTGCTAGGGAAGAAGAAGAAGAAAATGAAGGGCAGGAAGTAAACACAGAACAAGAGTGGACCGAGTACTGATCCGTGAGGAACATCATATTTGACCTCAGAGCAAGAAGACACAGTATTATTGTATGAAAAACAACCAAGAAAGTGCCAGCCCCTTGAGACCAGTAAGGTTCTTAAGACGCTGTAGGAGGATGTCATGGTCCACAGTGTCAAAATCAGCACTTAAATCAAGTAATAGCGAGAGAGATGAAAGATAGGAGTGTCAATGTTTAAGGCATCTATTACAACAATGCATTTTCTTGCGAGTGCTGCATATAAAAACCCTCTCATAGTGTCTAGTAATTTCACATTTCAGAGAGTTAAAACTGAGTGTTAATGTTTCACTGTACCCTCAAACATGTCCACCATGCGGAAGAAGGCCAAGGAGAAGGAGGATTTTCCACTGCCTGTCCTGCCACAGATCCCCACCTAAAAACACACAACTCTGAATCACTAGCATTCATTCATCATTAGTTTACCACATTTTCTGACATTTTCTGGCAATTTGTTTCCAGTTTTGACACACGCTATGGCTACCTTCTGCCCCGGGATGATGTGCGCGTTGACATTTTTGAGCACAGGCTTCAGCGTGGCGTCGTATCGGACGCTCAGATTCTGGATCTTGATCTCTCCCTGTTGGGGCCAGCCATCAGGGACCTGAGACACAGCTGAGACAGACACAGAAACATCTTCTGTCTTTTCTTTTTAATTCCTTGAGAAGCCAAAAACAAGAATATTACAACAATAGCTGCTCAGTCGATATAATGATTTATAATTTCTGATCATTTGAGTAAGATTAATATTATGTTTAAATTCATTAAGGGGCAAGTTTGGATTACTTGAAGTGGGGTTGTATGAGGTACTTGTTGATAGTCAGTGTATTAGCTACAGTCTCTGTGCAAATTCATCTCTTTCCTGAAAGGAAACACATGTACATAAGATGGATTATGAAGGGATATAAAGGTGAAGGGGGATAAAGATACATTTCTCATGAGCACTAGGATACCCCACCTTAGTTGAATGAATGATAAATGTAGTCTGACTTTAAACTTTATCCTGACTGGGGAAGAAATCATAAAACCTTCAACCTCAGACAAGAGAGCAAATGTGATTATGTGCACCTGCTGAATTAAGATTTAATTTAAGATGGAAGTGTGACTGCACTCACTGAGCAGCCCCTCATAACTCTCCGGTTCAGTTTTGAGCAGGCCGTTAATCCTCTTGACTGAGCCAAGCTGCACTTCCATGTCTGCCAAGTTACGCACCATCCAGTTCATGTAGTTGGATACCTGATACATGGAGATAGAGGGAGGAGGAGGAGGAGGAGGAGGAGGAGGAGGGCAAGAAGACACAAGTTGGGTAAATGTCAGTGTAGGCACACACAGGGCATGTTAGCAAGGTAGTGAGAGGTAGTGAGCGCATGTAAAGAAAAGATTGTTGGTGATGAAGATTATATCACATCTCAAAAAACATAAACAATTCTAGATACTGTTGTTGCATTGCAGGACGTAAGAGATTCATGTTTTAGCCTAAATACAGCTTACATATCATCACTGTTGTGTGAAAACATTATTTCTCCACATTTTCATGAGCTCAGCTTTGTGACAATGCATTTTTCAGTTCATAAGTTGTCATTGGCGACTGATTATTTTAAAAAGGCATTTCCTTCATAAAGTGATGCAGAAAAGACAAAAATTGGTTCATAACAATTCACCAGAGTAGGAAATTAAGAGTTTGATGTTCAAAATTTTCTGACCTCCTACTTCATGTGTGTCCCCCTCACTGCTGAAACAAAATCTACACCAAAGATTAATTTCAACCAATTTTTAAATAAGCCATTTTTTTAAACTGATCAGTGATCAGTGGGATTTTATAGTTTGTCATACTTAAAAGTTGTCGTGTTTACTGCTGCAATAAAAGAAAAGAAAAGTAAATGAGCCACTGATTATGCACCCACAGTTATAAATTATAAATCTCTCCATCTGTCTCCACCCAAGCATGAAAAAAACAAGAAATTGTTCGACAACAGGGATCAAAATATGATTTTCATCAGGATTAGGGTTAGGGTTATTTTAGAATAATTACTTTAAAATCATTTATGCTTTGTGATCAGTCTGAGACTGACAAAAAGAAACACAAATTAACAGAAAATAAATAACTAAGATGACAGACAGAGAACACAGATAAGTAATTTCACTTTGATTAGTATCACATGTCACAGGTCCAAGTGATTCTTAGGGGTGTGTGTTAATAGGTTATCATATATGTTGTCACAGCCCATTAATGAAGAAGTGATGAAGAATAATTTATGCTTTTTACTATTCGACCGATAAATTCTTCTTCATAATTAAAACCCCAAA
>JAJHUR010093441.1:4418-27830 GCA_027495735.1 Lutjanus campechanus | reverse complement strand
TGCAGGTAGCAGGTTTGTATTTTCAGCTCAGTGGGCTTTTGTTTTCAGGATAATGGGCCTCGCTTTACATCGAGAGAAAACTGATACTTATAAACAGCTGATCATCTTATAGTGGAGGACTCGTGGTCGCTTGTAATTGTCAGTTTACAATGTTGTGCAGTGTTCCGGCAGCACTGCCTGCACTTCTTTGTGTCTGGGGAGGAGGCGGCGGGGGGGAAAACAACTCTCTTCAACCATAGATCATTTATTAAAAAGGTATTCAAACTATTATTGATGGTTCCAACTCGCTATTTGGACTACAGTGCTAATTTTTGGACGTGGAATTGCTACCTATTACTTCTTCAAAAGGGGAAATTTGGCACTCACACGTTGCATTAATGGCTGTGAGTAAAATCATACAAGTAGCTATTTTTTCTTGATCTGGGTAAAAAAAAGATTGAATGCTGGTATCTGAATTTTAAGTTTGAAGTTTCGCTACCTTAAAGGTATCAAGTCCGAATGTCCTGTCAGTGTTGATGGTAAATGTAGTCAATTGAAGCAATAAATTCCTCACTGTGTGCTATACCGACTGCTGCAAAATACATTATGTATCATTATATTGTTATATTATCCAGTGTCATCACTGAATGCAGGCTATGAGTTTTAGTCTCTTCCACTGGTTAGTGAGTGGGAATCCTAGATCAGCATTTTTGTCACTCAAGGATATGTTTTGGTCAACAACGTAGGCTGTAGGGTGGTGATACATGGTAGCATGGGCATGGGTGTCAGAAGCTCAGTGCATCCTGGTACATGTAGGCACTGCGGGCATGGTCCACAAGCAGGAAAACTCAGCTGTTTTTCGTCGATATAACAGCAGCACTGAGGAATCTAGTGCTTCAGTTAAACACATTTGCCATGAACACGGACTGGACAACCGCATGAAAAGTGGAAAATATTCCCTTTAATTATAACGGAGGAACATGTCATCCACTGCAGGATTTTTTTTCTTTGGACAAGAATGGAGCTTTGAGGCACCAAGGCGTGAGCAGTGTCAGGCTTTGTCTACACAGACTGTGCTGCTGGTTAGTTGGATCAATTTGCTGACGGTTGTGGTCTCTTCGGGTAATTTGTTGATTATAATAAAAACATAAAATATTTCTCAGTGTTATGCTTTGACGGTGAATCAATTCAGGATGCATCAAACTCACCAGAACCGTCTGTTTGCATGCCTAATACATGTTTGTTTGTTTGTATGTATACAGGTTTCTATGCAAATTCTTTTTGCACAGCCAATTTTGGCAGATGCCTTCCCCTTCTTCCTGTGCGGCTTTCATGTTTTTATAGAATATGTATGTAGATGTAGTATGTTCATATGTATGTTGTAGAGTTTCTTTGTCCCTTTGCATAATGTATTATGGCAGCACATATGAAATTTTACACATTTTCTATGCCTTTATAGAATCCCACTCTCTTTCCACCTGATAGATTGTATGCATTTGAAATGGGCTTCTGCTGGAGATGTCATTTTGATAAGGCTGCAGATGAAATATATGAATTGAATTGGAGGACACTGGACTTTCAGGTGGTTTGTCCAAGTGAACATCGTGTGGGTTATGTGAAATTCAGTATGTGACGGTAATACTCGCAGAACTTGTCATGTCATGGACGCACTTTCCACCGCGCTGCACCCATCTTGCTGGATGCTGAGCCCTCCCAGCAACATGCTGAGTCCTCACTTCCGCCCACACGCCTCAGAATGTGTTACTGCTCGGCGGTGGTGGAGGAGGAGAGCGCGTCGGGAGATGGAGTAGAAGCCATATAAGGCAAATACTGACAATAGGTGTCGGCGGGGCTGTTAGTTCACACCTGAATGTTTGAATTGCTACTGGAGGTCCATTTTGCCAGAAAGTGAACGTCCCCGCTGTGCCCGTCCTTTCAGTTCTCCATACATCGTCTGTTGTAAGGCTCATTTGGCCTGCAGTGGGCCTCGGCTGCAATTTTTCCCTGTGTTATGTGTGTGCTCGTGTGCCTGTAATGCACATTTGCTGCAACCCTGCAAGTACCACATAACTGGACTGTGTGAGAGGCGGCGAGCAAGCATGCAAGATGGAGGGATTGAAAGATTGAGATAGACAGGAGGAAGAGGGAGGGGGCAGGGAGACGGAGCCTGCACAGTTACTGAATCCATAAAGGATGAAAAGGGCCTTGGCAGGAGTCTTAAGGGGCTAATAAAATAAAGTTCTCTCAGATTAGTTAGCTAATAGAGCTGTAACATAGTGTTGCGTCTTAATGCTGAGGGGAACACGGCCTCCTGTGTGCTGGCTGTGATGTGAGGGGAGTGATGAGGCAAGAGGGGGTGGATGGGCGGGTGGGCGTGAGGGTTAGGAACTAACGGAGCACCTGCTGTGAAGAGGCCCTCCGGGTCTGGTTATTCAGTCAGGGGTGAGCATGGAGACAAGGAGAGGAGAGGGAGTCTACCTGGCATGAAATTACTCTCCCAGCAGCTTTAGTACTTACTGTATGAGATCAATGCACAGACTGTAGTTAATACACGTGTTTCTGGAAGTTCAAGGAAATTAGTGTTTTCTGGAAGGCATCAGATATAAGATGATTCCTGCTCTATGCTGGCGCCCATATTGCCTTGTTGGCAAGGACAGAAAGTAATAAGGATTACTATGTGTAGGGATGGATATCCAGAGCTGATACTAGATTGGTACCAGTTCCTTATTGGTCAGCGCCAAAATATTCATATGCTCCTAGATGTCAGTTTTTGTGTAACGTTAATTTTGCTCCAACTTAGCTGCAGAGATAAACAGTATGAGCATTTCATATTACGACCAGTGACCGAAATTATCACGATTATCATCATTGTCATAGTATTGTTAAAATATGCTGAAAAATTCAAGGATTCAAGGATAAACGGCTGCAGAAAATGAATGAATAAATGAATGAAAAGTTCAAAAAAGTCCTACACACCCATAAATGCTTTGAAATGACATAATTTCCTTTGCGATGTCAGTGTTTTCACTGTCAGCGGGGGACTGTTGCAAACTTTGGTTTGGCGCAGCCTAACAGGCCTGGGCCCACCCACTTGTACAACAGGCCCACCTCAATGACTGGGAGAACACATATTTTATTAACTTTTATTTTTAATTATTAAAATCAGCATTTTAATACACCCTTATTATCACATGTGAGGTCTGGACCAACCACAACGGGCCATTATTCGTCGCCCCAGACATGTGCTCGCGCACGCACGTCACACTGTGGCAGTTGTTCAGCAGAAAATGATGACAGGTGTACTGAGGAAAGCATATCATTGTCTTATTTTATACCTGAAAAAATGCATTTCTCATCAAATCTAGAACTTCTAGAAAACATAGACAACATGGGAGGAAGAGCTAAACATTCCTGCCTTCAGTCTTCAGGTTACCTTCACAGCAGAGACAGTTAAGTTTAAGTCACTGTAGCCCAGCCGCTATTCTGATCGCTCCGTCTCTCCCTCTCTTTGCAATCAGTTTAAAGAGTAATCAGATCAAACAAAAATGCATCAAAATGAATTAAAATGTCAGTTTTCTTAATGAGTTTATGTATTGATCTACTTAATCCATAGCGAAAATATAGATAATGAGATATTCTGTGCCACTGTGAAATAAATACAAACTGCTGCGGTGAAATAATAAGCCATCTCGGTACCGACACTGTTTTTTAAAAAGATTTTTAAAGTGTCACAATGAACTGGAAGTGCTAGTCGCCCTCTGCAGCATGATATCAGTCATTTTTGTTAAAGTGAGACTACCAGTTGGAAACGGTGTTAACTTTTGTGATTAAAAGGCCCAGCCAAAGTTACTGTGGCCCGCACAAAATTGAAATCCTGGTGCCGTGCCTGTGCAGGACAGTGTTGACTTTGAGCTTTTCAAAGCCTGATGATCAAACACGGTTATCACGTTAATTAACGCTTGAAATGGTAATACAAATAGTTGGGTATTTTATTGCAGTTTATCATGAAACCAGTCGTTTCTCTACGTAGCTAGGATTTTCAAATTCCTAATCATCCCCTAAAGATGAGGAAGCAACCACCATCAGGTCATTACATTCTGTGCCCTCCAGTCATGGCTGATGGGGCTACATGTTCAAAAAAATGTGGCTGTTAACAATGTTGCAGCTTCAGATCTCAAATTTGAAGAGACCTCAATCAACCACAACTGTTTCATGAAGTAAATGTTTCTCTTGCGGTTCTCTTGCTATTCAAATTAATGTGGGAAGTGAAATAACAAAAGCCAAAATGGCTCATCAAAGTAGGAACCATAATAACAGGTCTGCAGGAGGTGGAGGGGGGGGCTTTTCTATAATGGAAAACAACCATATCTGAGGCAAAAGCAAAGTGAGCACATTGTACGTTGACCTTAAAAGATTAAAAACCGTCTAGACAGAGCAACCGGGAGCAGCTTCCTCTGGGGGGAAACTAAAGTGAGCATCGACTCTGATGATAATGAAAAATGTGGCAATTATAAGGGAACAGGACGTGAGGAGTGGTACATAAGTGTCTTTGTCACTGGTCATTTATTGAGCCAAGTCTTCAATAAAGTCTACACGTTCTTCAGACTAGAAGAGTGCACTCAGTAGAGCGCAGATCCCTGTTAGGCAGCAGGTGAAGCACCTACTGCAATGCCCCCACAACTGCCAGATTGTTCCGCCAGCATCAACATGATCGCCACATACGTTGTCCCTAGCTGAAACGGCTTAAGAAGAGTGAGAAGTCAGCTGTCAATGGTATTATAAAAAAGAGGATTAACAAAATAAAGTGTTTCGAGAGGCCATTGTGAACTTTTGAGTCCAAGTTTAAAGACATTTCCTCCAAGCCTTCCTGGGATATCGCCGTCACGAGAACGGGATGGACATGAGGACCACAGTGACCTTTGACCATCAAAATTAAATCAGTTAATTCTTGAGTCCTGGTGGTCATTTGTGCCAAGTTTAAAGAGATTACCTGAAGGCGTTCACATAGATTGGGTTCTCAACTGTCACTGGCGTGGAGCCATTTTTTAATAAAAAAAGGGTTTTCAAGGTTTTCTCAAGAATTCTGAATCATCGAGGTTCTTCGGCACACAGTCGTGGACAGGCACAAAAAAATTTTGGCCGATCGGACAAGATGCAGATCCAATGATCACACACACGCACTCACACATGCACAGAAAACTGCGAATGCATGATCCCTCTCCAGGTTTTCGTCTTGGTGGAATAACGTGGAAAAAAAGAATTAGGCAGATGGTAAAAAAAACCCAAAAAACTCCTGATTTTGCCTTATTATTGAACCCACAGTCTCATCCTGTATTGGCAATTCATTTTATACCCACAATTGGTCAGCGTTCCTGTTTTTAAACTGTATTCCAGAAAGCTGCAGTTAATTCCGGGCGTGGGTGTAGAAGTCTTTCAGCTGCCTTGTATCGGTAACCTTTTTCCAGATGACAGAACGATCCAGTACCACTCTTTTGACCGTGCCTTGTCCTCCATCTTCCTCCGCCTCAGCGCTCAACAGAGTGAGGCATTGTGATGAGCACATAGTGGAAAGACGGAGTTGGCTGGAATGTTGTGTATCCACATGCAAGGCCATAAGTTAATGCACTGTAGGTTGTGCTTTTCTATAAAAATGGAACTGGACACCTTTTGTTGATAGAATTGAAATGTATGTTTGCAGCATGTGTATGCACTGTGAAGGTGTATTTGTGCTTAAGGCAAGCCTGGAGCTCTTTGTGGGTGATGTCCTCCGATACTAAGAGTAACCTGTAGGAGGGAAATACCAGTGTAAGGTGGCCTCGCTCTGGAGATTTTAAAAAATGAGAGGAGGGGGAGAGAGAAAAATATGAAGGAATATGAAGTTCTCCGCAGAGACTGAAGTGGGGAGAAAGAAAGTGCGCAAAAAGACGAAACTAAGTACCTCATCTCTAATAACAGAGCGCACGCGGCTTCCTCGGTGCTGTCATTATCACAGGAATAGTTACTGTGAGGCCTCTCAGAGTGGAGACTGATTGAGTGCGTCATCTTCATTCTCCTCTCACCCCCCCTGCCTTACAGCTCCCTGGCCCCTTAGTCTGAGCCCACTCTTTTCTTTCTCACATCTCATTGTCTCTCGATCTCCACTCTGGCTTTCATTCTGAGAAGCTCTCATTGCTCTGTGATGTCTAGCTAATGATTGTATTTTTTTTTTCTTTTCTGCAGCCTGTGTAAAATGGAGCTTGTTATCTTCTGAGCAGAAGAGTTCATGTATGTTCACGTGCTCTGTAGTGGGTTTGTGCATCTAGGCATGCACCCTGCAGCTTGTGTGTGTGTGCGCTCGTGCCTTTTGCACGGTGATGTACTTAACGTGTAGAGGTTCAATCAACAGAGGTGTGTGTGCATGTACTGTAGTGTACATCTTTGTACTTCTGTGGTTATGGGGGCGTGTATACACATTTTCTAACCTCTAACCAAGGACTTCGAGGAGGAAACGTGTATTTAGAAGTAGGGCTGTTCTGATACTGATACCAGTGGCTGAAATGCCTCTGGCTCAATGATTGTGAAAAAATATCTCATTTCAACTATTTTGGCTATTACAAGTGTGACATGATAATTTTTACATAATTATTCTCATTTTTTATTGAAAAAAAATCAAAATGATTGTGCTAAGGTTGTCATACGTATCAATGTTTTGATAAACCAATACAATATCCATCATTTATAGTACCAAAGCTATAATAAAATGATCAAAGATGTCAGTTCTGCAAGTTGTGAATTAAAAATGTGTGTACTGGTACGGAATCAAAGATCAGAATTCTGGTATTTAGGCAACTCTAAATCATGCTGTGATTTTGCAGGAATCTGTACCAAAGATGCTGCAGAGTGTGATGTTTAGGCCAAGACATCTTTCCAGCAGGACAATATTTAATATAAAATGGTATTTTGACACTTTTGCCCTTAACAAATATTGTAAATGTCAAAGTAACAGTAAAAGTGCAGCCCTCGGATATGTTCTAAAGTGCTGGATCGGGTATCGGGAGTACGCAAATATATGCACTGATCAGATATAACGTAATTTATTTGCCCCAAAAAGTCAAATTTTTAACCTGAACCTGGCCATACAGCAGTGATAGCAACAATATCACATCCATGTTTCTTTAATACACTGCTGTCAGTTGGGTTCCCTGCAGTGGCTGAGAAGAAAGTTCAGGTATTTGAATCAATATCAGGAAGAAAAGAAACGTATCAGAACATCTCAAGTATACATATACAGTTGATCTGACAGACTATTGCTCTCATTGGACTTTAGGACTGTGAGCCACGTCTGCCCCTTTAACAAAATAATTTAAACCCCATATGAAACATAACAGTTTCTTCTAAATGAGATCCAAAGTTTTCGGCAACTCCGTCAATCAAAAATTTAATATTTTAATTTGAAGCTCACTTACTGTATATCCCTCACTCACACTCTCAGTAGCTTTTATGCACAGTTCTGAGAGAGAGATGATGTCTTTAATCTGGAGTAGAGGTGACTGCGGTGTCTCAACTGGAGACCAAATTAATCGATCAAATGGAGAATGTAATTAAGTTGAGGTATATTACAGGGGCTGTAGGTCTAAGCTGAGCTGCTGCAGAAGCCATTACTCGGTCTGAAGGTATGACACAAAGAATTCTACATACTCAAGTTTGATAAACCTGGCAGTTTTATGGCCAAAATTTAAAAAACATGGTATCCAAATCAATGTGAAATTACATCAGCCCCCCAAGGAAGAGTGCATAATTACTAACCCCTGGTCTTGTAAGAGGGACAGGTACCTGAGAGGCACTCGGATGATTGGGAACTCTTAGCTGAAACACTATCAGTTGTTTTATGCGCTCTATTGGAGCACACACACACATATACACACTCTCTCACACACACACACACACACATATAACAGCAGCAATTTCGGCTCCACGCTCAAATCATTCTGTAATCACTCTGCTCCAGGCCACTCCAGGTTTTCTATTTTCCACTTCCCAATCGTTCTCTGCTCGCAGTGAGGGGAGAACCTGCTGTAGTTCACTCCATGGCACATATGACAAATGCAGCCGTTCAGTTGAATTATACAACACAAAGCAAAATTTAGATGCGGCGTGACGGCATACAAAGTCAATATAAAGACGTGAGCGGCCGTGGATTTGCCTCAGGCGCACCAGACGCTTTGGGTTTGGGTATAAAAATGTTTAAACTTGAGCAAAGAAATTTGCTGTTTTCTGCACTTTCCTGATGTACAAAGACAGTCACCAAAAAAGGGTGGTACTGGAGGGAGTGTCACCGCCTAGGGCAGTGACGATAGCCGCATTACCGCGGTCATGTGATGCCTACCGCACAGTTCAGCTCATTAAATTTTATTTTGAAGGGTCAGTCTCACGTCATTCCATTGTGCAATTCGTTTGAGATCAGAGCTGCACAAACAACAAGTGAGGAACACAGCATCTGATTGGTCGACGCTCAGCCCGGGGCATCATGGGATTGCCATTGCTAGCTACATGCTAACAATAACAAATGTTTTCAAGGTGGAAAAATGGCTTAATAATCAGAGAAGACTGTGTTGGATTTGTCATCATGGATTTATGTTACCAGACGCTGCAGTTCAAGGCTGGATTACAAAGCTTCTGAAAGTGGTGCGATCGCACTGGAGCCAAAGCTAGCGTTAGCATGAGCTTAATGTTATCCCTTCCTGCTCAGCTTACTTTGGGGCTAACTGCCTTCACTTTTCCAGCAGTTGGGGAAACAATAGACGGGACTTTTTTTGGTCTCGAAAAGTTGCAGCATTTATTACCTGACACTCCGTAACCTGTACTTTACATTTACTGCTTACTACTAAGTTTAAGTTTCTGATTGGCTGGTTGTTCTCCCTAATTTCCATGCAGTGTACATAATAAGTAAGTTCCAATAAACTGTAATTATTCCAGCAGTCGCTATAAACTGCCATCACACAGGAATCTGTTGTTTGTTCACAGAGGTCAGAATAAAATTCATACTGTCAGAACCCTGCGACCACCTGCGTATTATCAAAACCAGCTCTCTTCTGCTTCATTTGAAAAACTCAGGACAAACAGACTGGGTTGGCAAAATAAACTGAGTCAAAACACAGGAGGATAAAGAAATCAATGAGTCCTTTTAAATTAAAGCCCTTTGAGTTTTAGGATACCATTTAGGAAAAAATGACATTAAATCTTTGCAACTCCACAACAGTACATACAGTGTATAAGATGAAAAATAATTAAAAGTTAATAAAAGTCACTAAACTCATTGCTGAGCTACAGAGAAATATCATGAGTTGCCACGGCAGCATTTTTTATTCATTTCTTCTTAAACTTTTAGGCATAATATTATGCCTTTGTTCTACACAGCGGAGAGTTGACAGGAAGCGAGGGAGAGAACGGCCTATGGGATCAATTCATAAGGTCCCAAATTGTATAAATTGGGGTATGTGGCGTTGGCATCCCAGAAACGGAGACGCACACTGAGCCTGTCTTTTAGATGTATTCACTGTACTGTTCACTGTATTACAACCCCTTGAAATGACAAATAAAATCCCCCAAACTCCTGAAATCTGTGTCAATGACATCTTTTTTTTTTACATAATGAATTCACTGAGCAAGTGCATTCCCGAGACGTTCCTTTTCTCCCTATATTTAGCTAATTCTTTATCTGAGAGAAGGAGAGAGATAGGGTCTTACTGTGGCGGATTACTTGACGTCTGATTCGGAGCTCTTAAGCTGTTTTGTGCTTTTCAAAATGAAATTAATTGAGAGCATTTGCATTTGCGTTAGTAATAGTCGCCGTATTAAGTCACGTGGCCTTAATTTGCCCCCTCAGTTTTATTCTGGGGACCACTTGCTTGCTCTCAGTATGTCCACGGATTCGATCTTTGCCATTTCACAGCGCTGCAGCTTGACCAGAAACAGAGGGAGTTAAAGCGGGGTACCATTAATAAAGACTAAAGCCATAGGCGGGTGCTATAGCTGATGTTGTAATGATTAATGAGGATTGGGCTTTAGCCTCAGTGGTGGTATCTCTGTTGAATTAGGCCCTGATTACGCCTGGCTGGGTCACACATGACTAATGGCTCTTGGGTCTAATTCATCCTTCCTTGAGCCAGGCCATGTGGAATAACTACTGGATGGAACTATCTGTGTGTGATCTGACGTCTATTAAAGGAGCTGGCGCGCGTTATGTACTTATGTATGTGTGTTTACATGAATTTCCACAACAAATATTTTCTCGCTGCAATTTTATTGCCCCGGTGACGGCTCCTTTGCCCCGTGGGGGAGCGCAATTTCTCCATAATTAAGATTTTGCCATTAAAATGTGAGATTATGGTGGCGCCTGCTTAACTACAATATATTTCCCCTTCCCTAAGGGCGTTTTTTTCCATTAGGTCCTCATGAAATGGCTTTTTGTTTACTCATTATTATTTCGTTTTCATTGCTGGATTGTAATTTGTTAGCCTGAGTAGGAGGAAAGAGGCAGGAGCTATTGCTATGACACTGCGTAGGAGATTATCGTCATGCCCTCTGCCCTCAAAGACTCAGCTCAGGTAATTGATGCACGAAGGGAAATATAGTGTACAGCAAGGTAAATCTGTAGACAGGCTTTAACTATGCTATGTCTCTACCCAAGGAGTGATAATCAGACTTTCCCCTGCAGATTTATTCACCATATTGACTGATTATCTGACGCTCTGACTGACAAACTCAGCGCACGGGGGCCAGTGGACTGGAAAAGAACGTCATTATTGGACGATTCGGCAAAACCCAGGGTTATTTTCACTGACAGCTTTATTTTTTTTTCATCACCAATGATAACATTTTTTAAATTCTTTCAGTATGGTTATGGTTAGAGAACTACTATGGCAAATAAACTATGGTTAAGGTACATATGTTAACTGCAGGTCTCTGACAGGATCCAAACCAAACCCTTAAGGCTCATTTATGACAAACGTCAGATACACATACTGATACGTAAGGAGCCTTCTGAAGGAACTCTGCTTTTGCATGTTTTCTGAAAGCATAACGATATGGACTTTCAGTAGAATCATATTGTGAGTATATGATCAGATAGTATTTTTAAGTTCAAAATGAAAGGTAAACAACAAAGTAGTTAAATTTTGCCTTGTTTTACATGAAGAGTTTTATTTCTAAGCCTTTTAACAGTGGAACACAGTCAATTGCCTTGATTTTTGCAGAGCTGTCATATTGTATAAAATACATTATTTTAACCACGTTTATATAATTAATGTCATTTATTTATGTATATATATCAGGGCTGTGATGATAAAGATATTTTTGCTGTGGTGACAAAGCAGCATTTTCCCACAGGGTGGCGGTTTACCCTGACTGCCTTAATAATTATGTTTTCATTACGTTTTATTAGGCTTTAGTGAAGCATTCTGTCATAAGCATAAACTTAGCAGCAAGCTGTCAATGTAAAGTACAGGTTAAAGTGTGCCAGTCAATGAAACGTGCAGCTTCTCAAGACCAAGAAAAGTCTTGTCTGTTATTTTCGAACTGCTGGGAAAGTGACAGGGTTAGCCCTGAAGTAAGCTGAGCAGGACAGGTTAACGTTAAGCTAATGCTAACCCCAGCGTTGTACTCATACAGCGCCGGCTCTGATGTGATTGTATCCCTTTCAGAAGCTTTGCAATCCAGCCTTAAACTGCAGGTTTAAAAAAATAAATAAATCCAACACAAATGTCTTCAACAACAGTTGTTGTTAGCATGTTGTTCACTGGCAATCCCATGATGCCTTGGGTTGAGTCCGTCAACCAATCAGGGGCTGTGTCATCATATGACCACAGCATTGCGCTAATGCAGTTATTGTCACAGCCCTACAATATACTGTAGCCTTTTTTTTAAACCTTTTTTTTCTAAATAAATGGGCATTATGGGAAGAGCTACAGCTGGGTATGTTTTCTTAAAGTCTAACAAATTAAATTTCTGTATTTTGTCTGCTACGGCACATGTGCCCTCCCTTAAAACAGTCGCTAATTTAACTGATATAACTGAGGTCAAGCCTGTTTTCTTACAGTATGTTAAGCTACGGTTCCTGCTTCCTGTGTAACTTACAAACCAACAGAAGATATTACTGTTTCATTACCCAGTCAGTGATCGCCCACTCTCAGGCCTGTTGACTTGTCGTTTTGGCTTCGCTAGCCACCATTCTGCTCCATTTCCTTAGCTGCAATCACACTGTCAGTATCTGAGATGGTGTTAAGCTGTGGCTCATTGCACCATGGCTGTGCTTGCTGGGCGCGAGCCATGTGGAAGCAGCGGGCATGCTCCTCGGGCCAGAGGGAGGCAGGAGCAGGGTGGAAGGAGGCACTATGGAGAGAAGTGGCAGAGAAGGGATCCTTTGCAGCTCCTAACCCTGTATTTTTCCACTCAGACGAGCTTGTTGTTTACTGCTCAGCGATGGCAGCGCGGTTCTCTACTGGGCTAATTTGTCACCCCATAAAAACAGGACAGCGCTGGTACACACAGAGTGGGAGTCAGTGAGCTTGTTATGTTCTAGCAAGGATGGGGGTAGATAAGAAGAAAGAGAGCGATAGGCAGATACGGGGGAAAGAAGGAGCATCTGTGAATAACAGGTTTGTGCAACAAAAGAGGGAAAAGAGAAGGTGCACAGCAAAAACAGGCGCAGAATAAGAAAGGTAGAAGAAGAAAAAGTGAAATTAAAAGTGAATGGCTTACAGTTACAAGACTTAGGGGGAGAAATGAAAAGACGGGGAACATTTATATGTTTGTGTGTGTGTTTTTGGATGAAGGGGTGGCTCTTCGTCTTTCATCTTCGTCTATGTTGTAGTATTCAAGAGTAAGCTTGTTTGCTAGTCTGAGGGTCTGCTGCTCATTAGAGGACCCCGCAGCCTTCTCTAACAGGGCGCGCTCAGTTGACCCAGGGACCGCCTGTGTGACAGTGCACTCCAAAATATGCTGCTGTCACACTGTGATGAAATCGCCGTAACGATGCCGTGCTACCATGCAAACACACCAAAACCTAAAATATTCTCCCTTTATCCGCTATCCCTCTTCCATCTTTTTTTTTTTTTTCCTCTTTGTGCTGCTGTATGTTTTCAACTTTTATTTCCCCCATCTTCATCTCTCCATGTGCTTGGGTCAGTAATGAGCTGGTTTGGTTTCCTTTTCCTGCCACGGGCATATTTTTCCTCCCATCTCCATCATCCTACCATGCCCCCCTCCCTCATCTGCTATCTTGTTTTCTTCTCTCAATGCCTCTTCTCCCCCCAAGGACTTTCCAGGTTGCTTTTTCTCTGTTTTTTATCCTCTACGTTCACATCCCTCCTTTTTTCCCCCAGTTTAAAGAACTTTAATTATATTCCCATGGGATTGGAGAATCCAACGCATCAAGTGCACTAGCACAGGCTGTGTACAGAAGTTGTTCATGGCCAACCCATGTGGTCCTCATCTGTCTTAAAGGTGTGAAAAATGTATGAGCACTTGTATCATTGCCCTCAGGCAAGACACAGACAGCAGCACCCACGGCTCTGTGGTAGCATGTTTAAATGAGAGGCATTCCCTCACACTGGGTGTATAACAAGGAAGCACACATGTAAGCATAGTGCGGAGAAAAGAGCGGCTCTTTAATGAAGAAAACATCTGGCCGTGAAGGCATTTATTATTGAGGTTTTGTCTGAATAAATCCGTCTTGTCAATGATGAATACAGTTTTTAGAAAACACACCTGCCTTTGAAGTGTCAGAGGAGTTGTGTTTAAAGGTACCGTATGCAACATTTACTTCCTCTTGAAGTCACAGTAGATCACCAGCATCTTAGAGCAAAACATATGCATGCTTCGTTTGCTCAGTAAAGTTGGGGGGGAAAGTGTCATCTGATCTCACAGAGACCACAAAACTAAGATCAAACTGTCAAACTAAGTAGTTCTGACAAAATATGGATCAAGGTTAGTGGACTACATTGCCTATTTCTTGCTTAAAATGTTTTCAAAAATATATATTTTTTGACTGCTTAGTGGTAATACAAAATATTCTGTATAGCAACCTTGGTGGCCGCCATTTTGGCTCTAGTTTCTGGCAGAGACTGATGAAAATATGAAACTAGGCAGTACTGATCAAATATGGATAATACTTTGCCCATTTCTCACCCAAAATGTTTTCAGAAACATATTTTAGTGTGATGTTTAGCTCTTATACAAGAAATACTGTAACCTGGCTGCTGCCATTTTGGCTCTAGTTTCCAACAGAGACTCCCAAAATTCAGATGAAAATATGAAACTAGGCAGTACTGATCAAATATGGATAATACTTTGCCCATTTCTCACCCAAAAATGTTTTCAGAAACATATTTTAGTGTGATGTTTAGCTGCTATACAAGAAATATTGTAACCTGGTGGCTGCCATTTTGGCTCGTTTTCTTATGGAGACTCAGATGAAACTATGAAAACAGGCAGCGCTGATCAAATGTGGATCAAGATTATATTACTACATCAATGCTTATTTTTTGCTTCAAATGTTTTCAGAAACATGATTTTGTGTACTGTTTAGCTGTAATACAAGATATATTGTGACCAGGTGGCTGCCATTTTGGCTCTGGTTTCCTGTGGCTTTTGGTTTAGTGTACTGTTTAGCTGTAATATGATAAAGTTACTCATGGGGAACACAAAGAGGGACTCTCATGTACAAACATGCATGCGTATATGCATGAACATAACAGAAAAGCTTGGATAACAAGTACTGGGGGAGTGTTGCTCCACTCTATCTTTACATAGCAAATTTGATGACTTGTAGTGAGGCTTAATGTTGTATGTGGCACTTTTAACACTGAAACACATTGTTGAAAAAAGGGCTGATGGGTTTTAGAGTTTAGTGTATCTGGCCTGGTGGTGCATGACTATAAAAACAACAAAACATTTTGTCCTCAGAGGAAAAACAGGAGTTTCTGTGTACGATACAGTATATCCGCAGCAAAGCTCTTACTGTTGTCCTTTGGCCTTAAGACTGACATATTTTGTGTTGCCTTGAGCAAGCCTCCTCTCCACAGCTAGTGAAAAAAAAAGACAGCTTTAAAAGAAATAAAACAGATAGACGTGCCAGAAAAAAAGTAAGAGCAAATGACATGAGGGAGAACTGAAGTAGGAAGCCATTCCCATTAATCAATTCTTGCTCTTTTAACAATTGGGGTGAAGTGGCGAGTAGTTGCGGATTTACAGAGATACTGTCGGTTAGACCCCCTCCTGCTAATTGAAACAAGAGATGGGTAAAAGCTACACGAGGGATAAGAAGCCGCTGTTATAATTCATGCCTCTTCACCCCAATCAAACTTAAGCTCTCCTCTCGCTGTCATGCCCCAAAGAAGATTTTCACAAATCCTTTTTTGTTTCCCAGCCCGATTCTAGCCGTGGTGGTTTGAAGTGACCCTGAGAAGGGCTCACTCGAAAGACGAGCCTGTACAATCCGCACATTGTGCAATTAAAGCCCCAGTTTCATGGCATTTTTTGGGGGGGATACAGGTGGATTCATTTGCACGGCAGAAGTGCCTACAGTCAAAGAATTAAGGACGGTATTGTGTCGAATTGATAGAGGGGGTCAGGTGAGCTCGCTGCACTTGTTCAGCATTCAGTGCAGAGCAACAAAGCCTGCCTTGATTAACATTGTTATTCATTCATGAGAAGGAGCTCAGTGAAGCAGATTCATTTGTCTTAGACACATTTAACAAGTGGGGGGGAAAAAAAGACACAAATCTCAGAGAAACAATTGAATAATTATGCCCCCCAAGCTCGAACCGGACTGACGGAGTTCTAAAGCTGTCAGCACCTTTTGTTTAGATAGTGTTTTGTTATGGCATGATTTTAATTAGCCCAGAGACTGTCTACCTGTCAGCTACTCTACAGGTCTAAAGGCATTTGTCAGTACATGCAAAATTAACATAAAAAATAAGTGGTTTGTTGCCAGCCAATACTGCTAAAAGTTTGGCTTGGTCGATACACAATCCACAATTTAGGCTGGATCTGAGGCATTTTCCGATACTGGTGTCGGTACAAACCTAGACATCAGCAAAAAACATGTATTAACAATCACCAGTAACCACGATCAGTGCTCACACCAGGCAAGGACCAGTTAGTAGATGCAAAGTAAATGTCAACCGATCGATGACATCAATAAGGTAAACAATCAATGAGACCTCTGGAGGCCCCAGAGGGACACAGAGAGCAAGAGATGCATGGATTTGTTACAGGCTGTAATTATCACAGCATGATTTCATTATCAATGTACTACAACGTGTCATATTAATAGTCTCTTATTTTCATCTTTGTAAGTCTGATGTTTTTGTAGTGCAGTGCAGTGCAGTGCAATTTAAGATATTCATTTTATACTGTAGAAGCTGGTTCCACCTTTGAAATATTTTATTTATAATTTGAAGGTTTTGTTTATGCCCCCCCCTCCTATCTACCCTGCTCAGTGGTGTGAACCTCACATGTCATTTACCCGTCGTTGGGTGAAAACAAGTCATGCTGGACCAGTCAATACACGTACAAACACTTCATAACAGGTTAGTTAATAAAGAAGAGTGAATGACATGTGCCTGTAGATAAGAGCAAATCAGAAAAGAGTCTTGATGATGGTGTAACTAAAGTTTTTTTTTTTTTTTACTGTGAAAAAATGGTCCTACCATGAAACACCTGCTCTTAGAATGGAGTTCTGGTTTAATAGTCTGTCGACTCCGAAGACCGCCGGGAGCAGAGGCTAATTTAAAGTTAATAATTCACATAAATTAAGCTGATCTACCTTTTAATAATGAACCTTGTAAACAGCATAAAGCAACGTAGGAAGTGGGGCTTAAACCAACCTGTTTTCTGCTTCTCCCGCCTCGTAATAAATGGTTGTTTAATAAGTACAAAAGGCAATAAAGAACAGAAAGGACCTCCCTAATATGTTAACAAGTATATTAACTATACTGTTATATTATTGCTCAGCCTGATTTTTTAAAATATATATATATATATCTCCTGCTTTCATTCAGCTCAGCAAACACCTGGATTGAGCTCCTAAGATTAGTATGCATGTTTCACCTCGGCAATGGATTAAGCAGTGAACCTAAAATGTCATTGTGACTTTAGTCATCAGTTCTCAAGTCTTTTTTTAATGTCACTTAACTGTCTTCTCTTCTCAGTGTTTCAAATCCAAACAGACTATTCCAAACAAATCCGTGGACGTCCTGTTTTGTCTGCTCCCCTGGAGTTAAATAAACACTTGATAATAGATGGTCACCAAGCCCTGGACAGACGAGCTGTGTTTGTGGCTGGGGAATGTACACATGGACTCCTCAGGATGGGGAGGGAAGTGAGAAGTCACACCGGCGGTTTTTGCTCTGTTTTGTTTGGATGACGGCAGCAACGTCCATTTCGGTTACTTTAACTGCCTTCAAGGTTCATTTCACTGGAGAAAACTGCCTTCTTTGTCTGAAACCTTTAAAGTTTTACCACACAATTTCACTATAGTACAAAGAGGTGTACTGATCCACGTTTGATTGAAATATCTGAACTTGGTTATCTGCTATACCGATACCAGCAGTCTTTTTTGTGATGTTAAGGATTATTTGTTATTATTTGTAAGATAAGAGGATGGAACTGAACTTCAGTCGGGAAAGCTTGTGTAGTCTTTGTAATGTAATTTGTAGGATTCTGGCTTGTGAATTTCACATGTGCAGCTGGCCCTCATTTGCAGAATTACTCATGATGCATTACTGAGTTTACTTTAGATCGTAATGTGGATCGGTGTTGGAAGTCTGTTACCTGAAGAACGCCATTAGTCAGTCCATAAAAATCTAAAATTAATTGTTTTTATGCTCAAGCAATTGTTATAAAATCCAAATTTAAAAAAAGGATTAGAGCTAATTTTCGATGTCATAAATTTCTTCATATTTTCAGTACTGCTAGTCAAGTTTCACTTTGTTATTAAGTATCACACGTCCTTAAGAATCTAAACAAGCAGGGTTGCTGAATCTATCTAGCCCATAATGATAACTACTGTAACCTGAGGCTTATTTGCAGTTGGATATTACCCTACTGGGTCAATGAGATGCATTGCCATGTATGGCATATTCGCAGGGCTTGGCACCTGTCCTGTCTGGGTGTGTTTTGTGGTGCTGCTGCCCCAGCCAGCCCTCCTTAATGAGAGCAGAGGAACAACAGAAGCAGATGGAATTGCCTGTGGGATTGTGGGAAGATTCCGGAAGGGCTAGGACGACGGTCGTGGGAGGAAGCTAGTGCCATGTGGTGGCGTGCCTACTCTGCCCTCTGGTCATCTTCGCTAGTCCTGCTTGGTGGTCATCCAGGCGCACACTGGCCTGCCAATTAAATACGGGCCCACAGTCAACCCTGAAGCTTTGTCCAAGCCCACAGGCCTCTCTCTTCCTCCCTTCATCTTTTTCCTCTCCCCTTTCTTCGTATCACTCTCCAGCCAACACCCTGCCATGCATCCTGCTTTGTTCTCGCTTGCTAACTCAAGGGGACTCACTGCGTGGAATTTATTAGGCTGTTTTCCCATCTTTCCTCCTAAGCCAGATAACTCACCTCCAGTGAGGTGGCAGGTTCCAGTGCCATGATCTGTTCAACCATGCGATATGACAATGAAGAAATCCTCCTCGGCTCTTACACGCTTGTAGCATTAAAAAACAGAATTAAGATGCAAATGAGGATGAAATGAGGATGTGCTCCAACGCTTTATGACCCCACATATGTGAGAGCTGTGCTTTCAAGTAGTACTTTATCCAGAGAGGGCTCAGAGTTCTTCATGCCAGGGTTGAAGCAGTCGATGCCAGAGGTCAGAGGCCACTGGTCTGGCTGGCTTTGTGTAAGCTGATAACTTGTGTGAAAGAGATAGAGATACAGAGAGTAGGGGAGAGAATCAGGACAGAACAGTAGTTGGGCTGTCAGCAGAGCAGTGAAAACAGCTGACTGAGGAAGAATAGGTGGGATCACAGGGATTAGGGAGGCTTGTTAGTGAGCTCTACAAGCCCAACCTCGCCATCTAACACCTGCCTTAGGGTGTGATATCCCACACTAATCGTACATATATAAAACTCAACTCTGGTTGTTTACATTGTCCTGTCACACTAAATTATGAAATCATTTGTCTGAGTAACCGCTGCAGAACATGAGCTAAAAGGTGCAACTTCCTTCCCCGCTCCGTTACCACTTTCTGTAAGCTGGGGCGGTGTTGTGTTCTACTTCTCGTGATGTCCTCGGAGACCTCAGATGGCAGGGAAATTCTCTGACTTCCATATGGAGTGGACAGATGTGACGAACACATCAAGCACTTCCATATTTGATTTCGGGGGGGCGTTTCTCCTCGCCTCCTTAAGGAGCCTTTGCAACTCTGCAAGCGATGGAAACGTCAACACCCCAGATTTTTGCAGTGCCTTTTCATTCTTGTAGTTTTTTTTTTGCCTTTGCCATTTTGCTTTTTTCTCTTAATGGAGTTGTTGCCCAGGACTACGGCCTGAATGTCTGTTCTGCATTCCTGATACTGAAAAGTTGTAATGCTTCAAAGAGCGAACAAAATGGTGTGTTTTGTGAGAGGATGCTGAATTCTGCAGCACCAAATAAAACGGTCCATGCTGTTTTAGCTCCATCTCAGGCTCAAATATTTTGACATAGATCTCGCTGTCTCCCTTTTTTTTTAAAAACCTTTTAGAACAGTAGGACATCATGATGCTTTTACAGTTTTAGAAAACGTATGAAGACATTCTTTGAATTTCGTGAAGACAGTTCTTGTTTAGCCTGTGGTCTAAACTAGTGATGGTTGTTGATTTCTTCAGTGGTCATGCTGTGTCCCAGAACATTTCCTTTCTTTACAGTAGTGATCTGTAAAATGCTATTAATCTGCTGCCATTTTATTTCAGATAAAAATGTAGCTGAAATCACACAGGGACTTTTAGATCTCACAAAGGCAGTAATTTACAGTTTCCGCTGTATTTTCATACCTTAATTTGCACCTGCAGGTAAAAGCAGTAATGGCACAGTGGACTGAGCTCATGCTGGTAGAGCCAGTTCTAGTCACATAGTTTCAGGTAAGTTGTCACAGTGGCGATTGTTACCAAGCACTGAATATAGTATATTTGTTGCAATTTAATTCTTCTTATGTATCTACATGAGATACATAAGAATACATAAGAGCAGACTCTCGAATGATCTTCATTATGGATTGATTAAGCTTGACAAAGTGAGGGTTCACAATGAGTATGAGCCACATACATGTATACACTTTTGTATTTGGTTCCTATACTTGTGAGGGTCCTTATTAATATAATGCAGTTCTCAGACTCAATAAAGGTTGGGGAATGGATTGTGGAAAGCCCAGTATGCATTTTCACAATTCCACAACATCTAAAAGTCCAAGCAATACAGCCTAAAAACATAAATCTATGTAAAAGTAAGGTCAAGTCAATCCATATTTATGATTCTGAATTCTACCTGGAAACTAAACATGATATAAAAAGGATTGAGGCATTCTGCAAAGTTCCTGAGAAGGCCATGAGGCATCTTCTGGCCAAACAGGATCACAACCTTGGAACAGAAAAACCCTGAAATAAGCAGAGTTGACTGTGATGGTTGGACCGTATGCTTCGAATCGGAGGCAGATCCCTTCCCAATGAGATGAGATGATTCCCCGAGACAGACTCGCCTGGAACACGAGGGAGGCTCAACATGTTTCCAAGGATAGGGATCAATGGAGGGAGTCATTGTAGCCTTCCGTCCCACAGGGGACAAAAAGGGTTAATAGAATTCTCTATCCCCAAGCCCCCAACACTGACCTTAACCACTCACAACTACGTCTCACTACAGTTGTCATGGTATGGATTTTTTATTCCTGCAGGATGGCGGTTTCAGATGCTTTGTAATCCAGCCTTGAACTGTCTTTTTGGAGACGTGGTAAAAATCATCTTCAGCGCTGTACTCTGTTGTATATCCATTTTCTGGTCTTCGAAACAGTTCTTGTTGTTGTTAGCTGTCCACTGGAAATTCTATGATGCCTTGGTTTGAGTCTTTTCACCACTCAGAAACTGTTCCTGACTTGTTTACCAATCAAAGATTGTATACCTGACTCGTCATGTGTGGCAGCACTGATTTTTATAAATAGATCAATGCGTTGATCTAAAATTCAATGTGAGACTGACCCTTCAAAATAAAATTGATGGTGATGATGGTATTGAGCTCAACCCCGCTGAGGGCATTACGTGACCACAGTGACACAGTGTTACAGCTATCATAACAGCCCTATGTCTCATCCCAACTCTGAGGCTCAACTTAACTCTGAAACCAAGTCTTGACCCTTACGCAGCCCTTTGAAGAGTCTAGGACTGTCCAAAATGTCCTCACATTCCCATTTGGTCAGTACAAGTACAAAAGAACACACCCGTATATCTCTTTTTGTGTGAAACCTTTTGATGTCATTCACACTGACAAATATGTCTCAGTGGAATTGCCAGGAATCAAATGGCATTTCATCATTTGTGAAACAGTGGCAGGTGGATGGATGGTTGTCAGTAATGAGTGTGAATGTCCAATATTTTAGTCAGAAAAAGCAAAGGACAGTCTAAACCTGACAGACCCAAAAAAGGCTTTTTGAATTGTTCAAACCTCTATTTGTAAAACTGATCAAAAATGCCTGTTCAGTCAACCAACGCTGGTTTCTGAATTTTTGGATAGCTCAGTTCTGGGATTCACATCTGTCAAAAAGCTTTTCTTTTTTTGTGTACGTGTTAGCATCTAAATATTCGCAGATAGATTTGTAAAAACACCCACAAAGGTTTGGCACTTGATTAGAAATCATTATCTCAAACAGTAATGCTTCATTTAGTTTGTGTTTGAAATTCTATTCATCACCTACAATAATCCTTTAAATGCGGAGTGGAATTGTGTGTACTTAAAGCTCCTTTTTAACTTCACTCGGGTACAGCATGTGGGAGGAGAAACTAGTTTTGAAAGTGAGAAAAGAGAGAGATTGTTCTCTGGAGACCATCTGAAGATCAAGCCTTTGATGCGATCTACTCCCATTGTGCTCTGCACTCCAGAAGTTTCCCCTCACAAGGCAAAGATGCATCTTAAACTGGAGCACATATTTGTTTATGGATGAGGGGCCCAACATCATAGCGCAGCCTCTCACCCAATCAGAACACTCCCCGGCTTTCTTTCTCCGTCGAAAGTTCCTGTCATCTTAACATGGCGCCGCTTTTTTCTCCTACAGCACTGTTTTCTAAACGTCTTAAACACAGTGAGGTATCAGCAAAAAAGCATGTGCGCGAGTAGTCGCAGAAGCGGCGGAGATTGTTTCATCACGACGTAGGTGACAAAACATTTTGAGAGCTAATCCAAGGTGCCAGGAGGATAAATTAAAATTAATGAATAACAAGCTCAGAGCAACAGATGCTGTCATTTGTAGGCCATATAACAGGTCTCTAGGTGTGTTTTTTTCCCCCACCACATAGAGAATCTGAACATCTGCATAACATCTGCAGAAACCTTTATTCGGTGAAGCCATCAATCAATATAGTAAATCCTGCTGTTCAAAAGTATGAAGACAAGGTACGGTCCTGTGAACATGACATAAATAGATTGAAAGCAACACCTGCACTCTGTCACACTTTCAAGGCAATTATATAGCCCTGTATGTGTTTGTGCTAATGTATTATTTAGCACGCTGTTTATGTATGTGCATGTGGTAACATGATGCACAGAGGCTTTCTGGGATAAGAGCATCATGTGATATAGTGACTGGTAATTTGCTGCAGCTTAAGACGCATTGAATCTAAGGGAAATCAATACAGTTGAGCTGTTGGACCTCTGTACTAGGTCATGCCCCTCCAGATTACAATGGGCTCCTGCAGTGTTGTCCCAATAGCTGGCAGGATTTGTACACAGGCTGAGATGCATTAAAGAAGGATTGGGGTAGTGGGTGGAGTTTCAGGGTTGGCAGGTCTGGATCGCTCCTGGTGGAGCGAACAAGTAGCAGGGGAGGTGTTGAGGCTTAGGAATGGGCTTCCAGCTCAATACTGTTTAATTAAAATACAAACAGGATTATTGCACTGAAGAATAGGCAAAACAAAAAAGAAGAAGTGCAAAATTTATGTTATTAGGATGGAGGGGTGAATGGAGCCCTGTGCTTCGGAGGCAGAGGGTAAGACAGTAGAAATAATATAAAGTATTAATAAGAGAAGACTGCGTTTGGAGATCTCAGAATTATCAACCCTCAGCTCTCGAAAGATTCTCCCATAGATGCTCATTAGTGGAGACTGGGCCACTGGGATGGCTGTATAATATATGGCTGTATCAAGTGATATCGCAAGGGAAGACATGGTTTGACGGCCAGATTTATGAGCTTTTGAGTTCTCCAGTAGCTTTTTTTTTTTT
>JAJHUR010093440.1:8141-23579 GCA_027495735.1 Lutjanus campechanus | reverse complement strand
GTGTGTGGAGGAGCTGCTTGAGCCCCGCCCACGGTGAAACGTTGACAAAGAGAACAGATGGCAAAAGGACAGGAGCAGTGTGATGAGAAGTGACAGCAAAACGTGTCTCAGCATTTTTTTTTTTCCTGTTCCTTTGGCTTCATTCAAGTAATGTGAAAAACGTCTAGGTGCTGCGGCCATGTCTAAATAATGGTAAGAAGAACCCTGCTGTTCATTCTGGCTACGGGCAATATCAAGGTAAGCAAGAATGATCAAGGTCATCTTGAAATATCATACGATAAGTCTGTAATTTAATTATCATGACAGACCTAAGGCCTCACAAAACGTCAACCTATTCCTTTAAACTTCTATTCAAACTGAATAAATCCAGATGTTTCTCACCTCTGTAGCAGACCACGCCCACAGGTGGAGGGGAGAAGATGAGGATGCGCCTGCGGAGGAGAGCCAGTTTCCACAGCACCATGATCTGCTCTCCAAAGAAGCGGATGAACTGGGACATACAGCCTGCAGGGTGGGTGATCTGGTCCAAACACAGAGGTGAAAAAAGATTACAGAGTGATATGGTGTATAAAAAGAAAACACCAGCTTAAGTAGCTGTACATGTGGAAATGTCTCTCCTACCTTCATCTCGGGGTGCATGCTGTGGTTGATTGCAGCTCCCCAGGCATTGGCTGGACATGCAGTAACAACACCATCACCACTGGGGGGCAGAAGTGCTCTCTTGTCCTCATAGAAAGCCTCCAGTGGAGAGTAGTGGCCTGGGGACTGAAGCTGGAGCCTGGGGGAGCAAAAATAGACATTAAAACTGGGAAAATTCTAAAAATCACACCATAATCATTTAAAAATATTTTTCAATGAAAATAAGAATAATTGTGTAAAAAATCTAAATAATTGCAATTAGATACTTTTTCACAATCATTCAGCCCTACTTTCTGGTGCATTAACAATTAGCAACTAACAAAATATTCTTATTCTATCTTTAAAATTCAAATATCTGCACAAATACACAAGCAGATTTTTTCCCCCCTAGAAACAACAGCTTCAGTTCAAATACTAGTACAATGATCCCAACCAAAACTATCCCACAGAAGCCTGGAACGGCACAGATTTCTCAAGATGACAAGCTAATTTATCACGAGTAAAAGGCCTGTGACTGAACCTTGTACACCAAGCTTCACGTAACACGCAGTTCAGTTAATCTGCATCTCTCGTGCATCATTCTGCAACCATGAAGACGATCTGGTCCCTTATCTGGTTACTAATGAAGTTCACCATCTCAGCAGTTTCTGCCTGTTAGACCTTGGTTGAAGCACAGTCCTGATGCATTGATCAATAATGGGTTCTCCTTGATCTCACATGTTCAGCTTAAATCAGTTGCTACAGTTGCCAACATAACATCTATGCATGTACACACCATTCTAATCAATCTCAGTATAATTTTAAAAAAGGATGCATGGTGATGTAAGCTGTGGGCAAAACACACACAACTACTGGGAAGAATATTCTTGGAAGGTTTTAAGGTTTTTCAATACTTGAGATGTCGGAGGGAATGCAGTGAGCAGACAGCAAACCGCTGTCACATATTTTGGTTGTATAAGGTGATTAATAGCTTCTGGGAAAATTCTATCAGAGAAGTGTCTTTGGTATTTCGCTAAATAAAAACTTGGAGAAATACCAGCAGACATCAACAAGGCAGATTCTCACTTGTTTCTTGTAATAAGGGCAGCAATGATTAAACAAATTACAAGGAACTGGTTAAAAGATGGAAGGATCTTATAAATGAGGAAAAAAATCAAAGTGAGAATTAGAAATCGAGAGCATATCTTTGAAGAAAGAAAATGAGATATATAACACACAATTTTCTAATGACCCAAATGAGATGACTGTTAAAACAATAAGATGCTGATAGTATTTATGTCCTTTTTTTTATTATTCACATGAATGTGTGTGTGATTATGCGTTCATGTTTGGCACACACTCATGCGTGTGTAACATATGTGCATGTATATTTGAGTGAGCTGTGGCACCCAGTTGTTGTATAATGTATCCTTCACCTAAATCTATCTATTTAATTATATCCTATGAAATAATACATATGTAATTAGCTACTTTATTGTTCTTTATTCTATTATTATTTATTTTCTGAGATGTTGCTGTTGTTTTCTTGTTTGTTTGTTTTTTCCTCTTTAGCCTTTAAAACAATCTGAGATGCATGTTAAATCATTTTCAAAAAATGCAAAAAACAAACAAACAAACAAACAAAAAACAATACAGACATGACTGATGTGCTTTTTTTGTGTGAATACCCATAGCTTGATTTTCTTTGTTTCGTTTAGTTGTTTTTCTCTTTAGCTTTTGTTCTTTTACATTTTTATTTTCTGATATGTGTTAAATCATTTTCAAAGAATGCAAAAAAACAAAAAAACAAAAACAAACACAATACAAACATGACCAATGTGCTTGTTGGTGTATAGCTTGATTTTTCCTCCAAATACTGTACTATATTATTATATCAAAATGAATTTTTCAGACATTTTTATTTTTAAATGGAGAGCTAAAATGCGTAACGCATGTGGTCAACAGCCAGCAATTAGTGCAGAAACAGGACTGTGAAACAAATGATCAGCTGCAGCTCTTTGTAATACAAATTAATTTGGCCTGGAAACCCTCATTCAGTAACAATAGGCTCGAAAAACAACTGCCACTAATATGCAGAAGGCTGGATGTCAGTCTGGGAAATAATATGCTACCAAAGTTAACAGGAGAAACATCTTCCCGACATAGCTAGACTCTGACTATGGCTATAAAACGTGATTTTTGTTCATTTTTCTATAACCACAATCCCTTTCAGAGTATTCCACTAAAACAGAACAGAGGGAAGGAGATAGAGAGAGAGTGAAAAAAGGGGGAAAGTCTCCATAAATTCCTAAATATCTTAACCACCTCGTGACCAACAGTGAGCCCTTTATATAACTGCTGTAGCAGTCAGCAGATGAGGTATCTGGAGCAAGCTACGCGGGGAATGATGAGTAAGGAAGAGCACGGCCACCGTGTGACCGGAGGCCAGGAGAGGCCAGAGTGTGGGAACTGTGGTTATTGGGGAAGAGAGGAGATTCGGGGAAAGCAGAGAGAGAAAAGGACAGAGTACAGAGAGAGCTGTGTTCAGGACTAAGTGTGACAGGGGTGTGATAAATCCTGGGATGTAACACTGTAGTAAACAGGCCTGTCCACACCAGCTGTGTAAAAATAATGGAAGCAGAGTGTTGTCGAGGAGAAAGAGAGAACATGAGTCACGGAAAGTGTGAGAGTGGTCTATTTGAGATGAGGGGGAAAGAAAAACAGTGGGAGAAGTTGGCTAAGAGGAGTCAAAAAGCCCCAGTAGTGGCCCCTAGAGGCCATTTCTGAAGCCTCTACCTAACCACCAGGACCCAATAGACAAGTGCACTCTAATATGTAGAACTAATGTGAATCAACAACCATATGAAAAGCTGTTATTTGCATTACACACGCTAACAGCCTGGCTCTGAGGCAGTGGTGGTCAGTTTGACTCTATCATCAGGTCAAACTTTAAATTTGTCCAACACTTGTCCAAATACCTGCTAGACTAATGGCATGTTGATTAGCATGAGATGTACCGTTCTAGTTAATGCTAATTAGCAAATGTTAGCATTTAGCGTTAACATTATATCTGCTAAACATAAGCATGTTAGCATTTTGTCATTGTGAGCTTGTTAGCATGCTGAAAATCACCAGAGGCCCTGTGATATGATCTTATCATGATACTCAGGTCACAATATGATTAATGGAATTTTCTGAGTATTGTGATAACATATATTGCAAAATATTGCAATTTGTTACTTTTTTTCAACTGTAAATTATGTCCCCAGAGGAAAGCCTTGTCAACGTCATATATATATATATATACATATATATAATAAGATAAAAGTTTTCAGTCTGTTCATCTTCAGTCATTTTTATTGCAACAAAATGGGATTGTCAAGCAGACAGACTGACCAACAGTGTCATAAATATGGTCAATGTGGAGGAAGTAAGAAAAATAAACAAAACCTTTTTTCTTACTCAATCTAGACAATAAACTATTGAATATAACATAACTCACTGAAATCGGTTGAGAACTTTACAGTGCCAAAGCTGAAGTGGTAAATGTAGCGTCTATGTATAATATGTCCATGATCATATAAACCTGCCAACCCAGCTGATTCTGACCTCCACCTCTGATTCACCTTTGCAATATGAATAAATTATATTATGAAAGGTTGACACTTGATGTCCTGTACTGATACAGTACTGACAAGCAAAAATATTGCAATAATGTGCTGTATTGATTTCTCCCCACCCCTAGCAGCTAGTATGGCTGTAAACTCTCTATCTTGTTAAAAAAATTTTCACACTCTGAACTCAGCCACCTTCATTCGTTCATTTAACCACCATCTTGAAAAGGTCAGCATTCTGATATTTGCACTTACCCAAAAACTTGTTGATATCAAAAAAGTAATTTAGTTTAAATTTAGGCATATTACTCCCTCTGACCAGAAATGTGGGCTTTTCTTTTGTGCATGCATCTGTGCCCCAGCCTGGCAAACTGTTGGCGTGTTGGTTTGTTTACAGCACAGAACTGACTCTAAGGAGGCAAGAGGCCGTGTGTCACAAACTGCTGTAAAAAAAACAACAAAACAACTGAGACGCACATTCTGAATCTGCTGTTTAAAAGTCCATAGAATACTCCTAAAACCTGAATAATACCGGCATATCCCACATGTCTTAATCAGAATATGCTCCATTCAGAACAAGTCCTAATTCAGAATATCCAATCAGAATATCCTGTTTACATGACCTGTATCAAATTTAGAATATTATCATATTCTGAATAATAATGGAAAATTAGTGTGCGTGTAAACATAGCCATTGTGTTACCTCATCTCCTGAGGAAGATCATGTGATCCTCTGAGATCATGTGGGACATTTTTCACTAATTATGACATTTCATACACTAAACAAGTTATTAATTAATCAAAAAACTATTAGGGGATAATGAAAATCATCGCGGGCTGCAGCTCTTATTCTAAGTCTGTTGTTCAGTGACAGTAACAGCTCCTGCCACTCTGTCACACAGACCGGCTCCTCTTACCTGACCTGGTGCTCCAGGAAGCTCATGTAGCGGTAGAGCAGGGTGTAGGAAGGAGACAGGATCCCTACCGACTTCATCCTCGCCCCCCTCTCCACCGTGCTCTCCACCGGCATGTTGGCAAAGCAGGCGAGGCCGAAGTAGCAGCCCTTCCGGAAGTAGCTGTGGATGGATGGAGAGAGGAGAGGGAGACAGACGAAGCCATGAGTCATGAAAAGCAAAGGCACTGCCAGATGGCTGGGCTGTTCTTGTTTTGTTTTTTTTTGTGTGCCGGGCAACACTTTCTGTCCTGCCAGGAAGAAGACATGGGGCCGCATCCTAATACTCTAGATTAGCTTCCTCCACTTGGTTGTGTCCTTCAGGTTATAAAGAAGGTGAATGAGCTCTTACATTGTGCATACTGATCATGCAAACACACTTACATGAAGTCTGTGGTGACTCGGTGGGAGCCGCTGGCGATGGCTTTGAACTCCACCCCCTCCAGGTCCATGTCTTTGGGCAGGCACCACTCCAGCATGTTCCCTATCATCACAGCCACAGGGATAATATGAACACACAGGCAGGGAGACAAACGCTGATACAAGAGCAGACTGTAAATATATTATCACTGTTTCATTTCATGCTCATGAAACAGCAGTGACACAGCCCTACTGCTGGATTCCTTGGAATTCATTATGTGCCGGTTGGGCGCTGACGTTCGAGCGGCAGCTGAGCAAATATGGCCTGATAGGAGCAGGAGACAGAGAGGGTGACTCAGCCGGTGTGGTTTTTCAATCTATTCATTAGCCACATGTATCAGTCAGTGGCGTTCCTGCAGAAATATGAATTTCATCAGGTCTGTATCAGCCACTCAGGCTAAAACCCACCTGCGGCCGGCCACCAAAAGATGCTCTATTGTCACTTTGACAGCTGTTACTGACTTCAAGTATTCAGCTTTAAGTATCATGCAGCGCAAAGTGCCTATCAAAGCTTTTTTTCTTGTGCAGACAGAACAGTATTAAAAGCTCACTGCTGTTTAAAGGTAGAATATGCAGAATATAGGCGGGCTATTTTATGTAGCGTACGCCCGGCAGGTCAGGGCAGGTCATGTCAGCTGTTAGCCAAAAAGCTAAATGAAGGATGGAGAATGACGGAGGGTGAAAGAGCGGAAGGCTTTCCAAAGGTGGAAGTATTGTCATTATTTTGAGTTTGTTTGGCTCCTTGAGAGAGAATATTTGGTGATGGAATTGAATCTAGAGCAGACACTTCGACTTTGTTTGCACCACAGTCAACATCTGGACAGCTGACAACAAAAGTTGTCTGGGTGTTAACAGTTCCGTAAAAAGTAACTTATTACACTTTCTGAGCGACTTGCTCAACACTGAACCTTGAGTACCTGCTGAAACAATACCAATCCGATAGCATTTTCCTCTCTCTTAAACAACTTAGCTGCTAAGACCTTTGGCCAGTATCAGGCTGATACTGATACTGAGTATTGCGCAATGAACGGGAGAACGACGATAGCGAGAACAAGGCAGTGAATCAGAGTAAAAAAAATGTTTTTTTTTTAAGATCGTTTCACAGCAGTTATGCTCTGAAGCATAAATTAACACACCCACACTTCAGCACAATGCTGCTTGTGTAAATACAGTCAAAACAATCCTCAGTCTGCTCTGCCTGTGTGTGTGTATGTGTATTAAACTCTCTCTGCAGCTCTCACAGACAGCGAGCCGAGCAGAGAGACAGCAATGTAACTGTTGATCACTACGTTTTTATTGAGTACCAACTTCACAACTTCCACGTCGTATTGACTGGGGGCTACGCACCACTGAGCAAAGGGTGATACAGGGAAACATCCCAAGAACAAAAAAACTGAGAAAATAAGTAGATACAGGCACACAGCAGGGTGCCACCACCAAAATGTTTACTGACAGGAAATATTTTTATACGAGTCTCTACATAGTATTTTTTAGGACAATCCTGCATATTACGCCTTTAAAATAGAAGAGACTGTTTTTTCACTCACCTATTTGTTTTATATCATGCTTTGACTGGCAATGCATAGTGGCTATTGATGCTTAGCTAAATTCTGTAAGAAATTATCCTCAATTTGATATTTTGTCTAAAAATTCTGTCAGGCATATACTGCTTTATCAGGGAAAAATGCTAAAATTAATCCTAAACCTATTCTAATTCATTCTCTACTTGTGTTAGTACATTTTTTATATTCAAATTCATCTTCTACTAAGTCTCATTTATTGCCAACTTCAGACTTTGTTGCATGTCTGTCCCCTCCTTCTCTTAAAGAAAAGATTAAAAACATTTTCTACTGGAATTAGGGATGTTAATGATTAATGATTAATCAATTAATTCCTGAGCTGATTAAAAATGTATTAACCAGTAATATATGCTACGTATACGATTTCTCCAGAGGTCACAGGTTTTCTCACAGTTTGGTTTGGTCTGCCTTGTTAGTCTAGAAATGGCAATTGTCTCTGATGTGACATTGTTTTGTTCGGTGGAGCCATTTGTTGAAGGACAGGAAGACGAGAGCAGCGGTTTTCAGGTGAGAGTCTTACTGTTTTATTATTCTGTTTGTTGAAATTGTTTGTACTTCATGAAGGAATGCTTCACATAAGTAATTGCATAACTGCAACTGACAAAAAGATGTGTATTTTGTACCTTATTAATGATTAATCAATTATTGATTGATAACGTGTTTGACTATCGATTGAGGAAAATTCAACAATTTGCTATCCTGGCGAGAATAACAGTCGGAAATCAACTTATATCAGGGAATTCAATGCACATATGCACACCTGTGTTTTAAGGTGGACTGTAGAGATGCACAAATCCACTTTTTTTTTTATCAGTTTCAATACCTGAATCTGGATATCTTCCGATATCTTGTACATGTGCATTCAGCCCTTGTGGTTTCTCTATGAGACTCTCAGACAACCAGACAGGTACCATAAGTGTGACTGCAGGCTCCAAGCAGCATGTCTGTCCCTCTCCACACATCCATCTGTCTTTCCCCACCTCTCTGCATCTTGCTGATCCTCACACACACACACATATGTATATGAGCACCAGTCAAACAAAATAACTCCAAAAAAAACCCCAGATGGCTGTCATAAAAACTATGGAATCTGGATCAGTATCAGTGCAATAACCGATGAGTGAATTATGTCAGGACCCGATACCAATATATGACTGAATCTGTCCCAGTGTTTGTAAATGGCTCCTTTATATAATCAGAGGTGGAGTTATCTGTAAGAATGGATGGGGCATATTTTCGATACTGCTATATCTTCCACTTTTGTGACATCTTGTCAAAATATTGACACAACTGTCATAATAGTCTACATTTTATTGTGCTGTTAAAGCAGAGGTATGTTTTCCTTCATGTTCTAACATAATAGTGAAATCACAGTGCGCAAATTGTAGATATTTTGGTGCAAGCGCTAAAAATTACTGTGTGGTTTGTTACACACTGTTTCATCTTGACTGCAACTATCAATTATTGCCATTATCAATTAGGGTCATTTGTTGATCGTTTTCTCGATTGTGAAAAAACAGTGAATCGATCAGTGTTTCCCACAGCCCAAGATAATGTCCTCAAATTTCATGTTGTGTCCACAGCCCCAAAAATATTCAGTTTCCTGTCACAGAGCGATAAAGAAACCAGATCATATTCACATTTCAGAAGCTAAAATCAGAGAAATTTGACTATTTTCTTCAAATAGTTCACAATTCATTTAATAGTTGACAACTAATCAATTAATCATTGCAGTTCTATAATACACTGAATGAACAGTGTGTTTTCCATTATAGGTACAAGTGCAATGATGAACCATAGCTGTCTTGTAATGTTTCATATCATACGTCTACCAACTGTATATTTTGTTGATTTCCTGCTACCAGTGTGTTGCAAACAATAATGTATCATGTTTTATCTTATCATGAGTTACCCTGTGAATCATTGCTCTGGTGTGAAAGAAACACATGGAATCAGCTCACTAGAGGACTGAAAGAGGTAACAATATTGACTGTACAGACCAGAAATTGATCTGCCTGATCTGCCTGGAGTCCTATTTGTTGGCTTAAATTGAGGTCTTTCCTGCAAAGCCTCTATCAGATTGTTTATACTGACCACATAGTGACCAGTCCACTGAGCAAATATTTAAAAAAGCATCGCTATAACCTGTTCATTATCCTGTTATTCTCTTGGTCTCGTGTCAATTTGACATGCAGCACAGCTCCACCCTGCAGGAAATCTCAAAGGTCTTCTCTATCACTTTGAAACACTAAATCTTTAAGGTTCTTAAAATGATTAGCCCTCTAAGTAAAAGTAACCTGGTCAGCTACTATTTCACAGGGGCTCATCCTGTCTTCAACATACCCCTCCTCATTAAAAATGTATAGGCCTACTCTGCAGAAACAAGCAGGTGATTGATTTCCATCACAGCACTCATCCTGACATTTTGACATTTTTCTGTCCTGTACTTGGACTGCAGAAGGTGCCATGGCTTTTAATCATGTCTTTAAACTTATGGCCGGGTCAGAAAATGCCACACCTGTAGGAGAAGGTTCTGCAGACTTGCGCTCTTCATTTTGGGCGTCAGACAGAGGAGTTGCTCGCATTAGACGAGGCAGGATTCATCTATTTTATCATTTCCCTTATCTAGAAACATGTTGTATGGTATTTAATATAGAAATGATAATTCCATGTTGCATATTTGATGTCCCACCTGATCTGGTATTGAATGTGACCACAAAGACCGAGACAATCTGGTCCTTTTCCTCCCATTTCACCATTCTGTCCTCCAGCGACACCTCCCTTGATCCTGCATCCGAGGGATGCTCCTCGTCGTCGGGACGCAGCGCCTCATCCCTGCCCGCCGGGGTGCTGGAGGTCGCGGGTGGGGCGCTGCAGCCGTCTGCGTTGGTGGAGGCAGACCTGCTGGGAGTGGGACCCCCTGGACCGCTGCTCCACCCAAACCCCGGCGCGGAGCATCCTGATGAGGCACGACTGTTTGAGGGGCTCGTGAGTCGGTCCTTGGTGCCTGCTACCGCGGGCGGTGTCACTCCGCCGGGCTTCTCCGCGGACGGAATCTCCTCCCAGTCCAGCAGAGGGGCTCGGTCCGACCGCTCCACCATCCTGTCGGCGGTCCCGCCTCGTCAGTCTCACCGAGGATTGTAAATGATGTCTCAGCCGACAGACACCAGGTCCATCCGTGGATAATTACAGCTCAGAGCAATTCCCGCATTGTAAAGTTATTGTAAACTGCTCAGAACGGCTGCATTTTGCATCAAAGTAACGTTACGCGGAGCAGCGTTCACATCTATCTTTATAATCTTTCTTGTCTGAGGTGATCATAAATTTGATGCTGTTCGGAGAGGGCAACTCCTTCGTCTAATGTGGGCTGCATTCAAAACTATTCACCAGTTACTGTTACATTCCCTCGGTTAAGAATGGCTACGGAACATTTGAGAACGGATAACTGATTTGGCTTCCTGAATGCACCCTGTACCACAGCATCCGGATGAGTCTGCTTTTCACTAGCAGCACTTTCGACTAAAATATTTACGCGTTTACAAAGCAGTGTACTTACGTTTCATGTTTATAAAATGTCAAATAGCGTTAATTTGTCAGATTTATTGTTGAAAATATTTTGCATGTGCTATTAGTTTCTATTTGTCGTTTTATTTTTTAACATGTCATTTTGAATGTGCCGAATGTGGCGAAAGAAATTTCACGCGAGAGTTGGTGACATCTTCCAGCGACACGTCAACCACACGGAAGAAACCTGCCACCAGCCTGCTGATACAAGGAGCGTACTCTCATCGAAATGGGTGAGTATTTCAGCTTTTTGGCGATAATATATGTACTTGTCCTTTGAATACGTATAACCTGTATGCGTTTGAATTATTAGACCCCTGCATTATTACGTTTTACATCTGCCTTCTTCTTTTAACGCGCAGTGCGACTGTTGCTAACTGGCTAGCTAACGTTAGCTATTGACGGTGGATGCCGTGTGTTTTCTATCCGTGGTGTTTTTCTCAGGGACAGTTCCCAAACGTTTCCCCTCCAAGTTACACAGGGTAACTATTTTATAGTCGCTACATATTGGCATGAGGGACATAAGAGATTAAGCACGACAATCCGCAGTCTTGAGTTGATTCAATCATGCCACAACGTCACTGACTGTAGCTAAGCTAACCTCAGCTAACATGTTCAGCTACCTGAGTGATACTGACAGCGGGGCCACCCACTGTCATACAAATCAGGAAAAGACCTAGAAAAGCTCTCTTTCATGTTGTATTGACTCCCACATTCTTCTCTGTTTCTGTCATTCTTCTATGACTCACATTCACTACTGTTTTGGCAGATGATTTACCATTGAGTAAAGGGACAGTTCACACCAATTCAGTACGTAAAATTTCCCCCGTATTCATCCGTTTAAATATTTTTAGTGTAAGTTGCAGAGTTTTGGAGATATTCACCATAACAATTGCTGTCTTCTCTCTAATATAACGGTACTGGATGGCACTCGGCTTGTGGTGCTGAAAGCACCTAAAAATACAATTGAAAAACTCAACAGCAATATCTCTTTCCAGAAATCATGACCCAGTTACACAAGTTAATCCACAGACCTTGTTGTGTTCAACTTCTTGGAGGAACTATTTTCTTTCTACTCTTCGTGAACCGTATAACTATGCAGAAGGAAGTGTGCATCTACTCATGGCCGAGAGATCAATGCGGAGGCCATTACTGTCATGAGCACAAGCCTTTTGTCCATGAGTAAACGCACACTTCCTTTGTGGCACTTTGAGCACCACAAGCAGAGTGCCATCTAGTTCCATTATACTTGAGAGATGGCAGCCACCTTTACAGCCAATTTCTGCAAAACTCAGCAACTCACACCAAAACAATCTAGATGTATAAATAGCACCACAGGTAAGAAGAAAAATATGTATTTTTAATTTGGGGTGAACTGTCACTTTAACTATTATATTTTGATTATCCAAGTTATCATCCAGTTTAGGCAAAGTTAAAACAATAAAAAATTCCCATCACTGGTGACCAGAGCCCAAAGTGATGTGTTAAACCCAACAAAACCCAGAGCGTTCAATTCAAAAGTATACCTTATACTCATCAGTTATTGAAAAGCTACTTTTCTTAACACTAATTTCTCCCCCCTTTGTCCTTTCTGCAGGTGGTTTCTTTTCTAATCTCTTCTCAGGCCTGTTTGGCACCAGGGAGATGAGGATTTTGATCCTGGGTTTGGATGGTGCTGGAAAAACAACCATTCTGTATCGGCTACAGGTCGGAGAGGTGGTCACTACAATCCCCAGTAAGTCCTGCGCTATTACTTTATTCCCATCTTGGGGTGAAAAATTACCTTTTTAAAATGTAATCGTCTACCAGCCACTGACAGATCATTATTTTGTATCTGAAATCTACCAGCCACTTTCATGCATTTGGCTGGTGCTAATTTCCATGCTTGGATTCATATCAGTTAAATTTATTCAGATGCACTATTTTTAACTAAGTGGTATGAGAACATCCTCTTCATGTACAGTTATTGGATTATGAATGGAAGCAACCGTGGAGAGGCTGTGTAAACATGGGAAACACGGGCAACCAGTCTGGTCAGCATTCTTCTTTGACACACAAGTGTTTTGACTGTAGAGAATCAAAGCTGGTGGGAAACAGGGGAAACAAGTTTTCCTCGCTTAAACTAAATTAATTACAGCTTAAAGCGTTAGTGTGAGTTTGAAGTGAGTATGTACAAACCAACAGCTGGCAAGGCTGTTTGCGAGAACAGCTGTGATATTGGGAGAACATATATTTAGATTCAAGAATCAGTGTGTAGGATTTAGTGGCATCTAGTGGTTAGCTTGTAGATTACAAACACCTTGTTTACAATGTTCGATTCCAAGCGGGTCGGACAACCTACAAAACGGAAAATGCCATATCTAGAGGCAGTGTTTGGTTTGTGTGTTTAGGGCTACTGTACAAACATGGCATGGAGGAGGACCCGCACTCTGTAGATTTAAACATCTCATTCAGTGTTAACAAAACACAACAATTCTTATTTTCAGGCGATTATACACTGATGAAAACATACTTATAAATATATATTAAATTTCTGCCATATGCTGCCAATAGATTCCCATAAATCTAAACTCTGGACCTTTAAAAGCCCATCAGAACCTATCATGACCTGTAGATAGAGGCATGCTTCTTTACAGCAATATTCTTTAGCCTATTGAAAATTATAAGGTCTCCAATAGATATTGTGGTCATCTATGGGTAGGTTTGCAAACAAATTTGGATTTAATCACATGTTGCATTTAAAAATCCTGAAATGTATCTGTGTGTGTGCAGTTGATTGCGCTACAGTTCTTCACAAATTTAGCAGTATTTTCTGTGTAATTCTCCCATGTGAATGTACAGATGCTGAATATTTACATATTTGCCTCTCAGAGGAGAGGAACTATGACGAGTACCAGACTGTGCAGTTAGGTGGGCAGATAAATCTTTGTACCTTGGGAGAAATGCAGCGATCCCAGAACTGTAAAATACAATTTTGCTTGTCATTGTGAATGGTAATGGGAAATTTTTATGGGTCGTTGAAAAATCACGGAGACCTTTTGAAATTTTGTCCCTGAAAATGTGTGGGAGGATTCAGCATTAGTTTTCTCCCGCTATGTCCCTCACATCAAGCCTGAGAATAGAAATTGAACTTTTTGCACTCAGCAGAAATATCACACTTAACATGCAGATGAGACGGCATTAATAATCAGGCTTGTGTTCTCTGCCCTCACTGTACCCATTTGGATTTCTCTCCACAGCAATTGGCTTCAACGTTGAGACGGTCACATACAAGAATCTGAGGTTCCAGGTGTGGGATCTGGGAGGACAGACGAGTATCAGGTAGTACAAGTTCATGTTCCCATCAAATTTGAGATATTGAACATTTACAGTTTGTTACTGACTGTACATATATAGCACATTTATCTCGTTTATGCAACACTCAATTGTCTCCTCCTCATCGCTTTGTATCATTCACTTTTCAGGCCCTATTGGCGGTGTTATTACTCAAACACAGATGCAGTAATCTACGTCGTCGACAGCAGTGACCGCGACAGGATGGGCATCTCAAAGTCCGAGCTGGTAGCCATGTTGGAGGTAAGCAGGCTTCTTCTCAACTACAACCTAAAAACTTTGAGCCAGCTCAGGTGTGAGTGTTGTTTCATTGCAAGCTCGAGCCATCATACATCATGCAAAGCTGCAGGGATATCCAGAGTCAAATTACTTGAGTATTGGATAGACTTATCTGCACTTTGAGAATACCCTTACTTTTCCTCTACTGCCACCATGAAAATGCACTGTCCATTTGTCCAACACTGGTTCTTGGCAAGATATTTTGAAAAGTAATAGTTAAATTACTACAAAAACTGGTGTGAACTGGTGAAAAACTGTTGTAATGTCAGCTCAGACTGTAAGCAAATAAATTCATTATCCTACAAACAACTGAGTACCTAATTGTGAATTTAACCGTTACTGAGTACTTATGTTGAAATTTAACTATTACTGAAATTAACTTTGTATATTACTCTGTATAAATGAATGGGATTTTACTTCCCCTCTTAAAAACTTACAGTAGGTAATTTCAAGTTGTGCAATTTCAGAAACTTGATTCAAGATATGTTTTTCTGTTTTTGTTTTTCTTCTTTTCCAGATTTAGGTTCACAAAATCCAGTGTCCATTATTTAAAAAAAAATATTTTCTAGTTCCTCAACTTTAAATCATCAATTTCTGAATTTAAGTCAGGTTAAAAAAAAAGGTTGCTGAAATTGCATTGGTCCAATCTGGACAAAGGAATTCAAATTTGACTTGGAAATTTTAAAGAAGAATTCAAAACACACACTCGGGTGTTTTTAAAATAAAATTTTTCAAAGCTATAAACTCAGTGGTATTTCAATATTAACACTGAAGTTAAAATTCAGCACTTTCCGTGTGGATGTCCACTCAATGTTGATGGTCAATGTAGTCAATCGAAACAAATTCCTCAGTGTGTGCTATACTGATTGAGAAAGCCCATGTTGTCGTGTCATCACCATCCTAGCCTATAGCTATTACTTTGCTGGCCAAAACACACTGTGAGATAACAAAAAAAAAAAAAAAAAAGTCATCTAGCATACCAACTGGCTACCCTGAGCTGAAATAGCCTGTAGTTCTCCCTTAACACCAACTACATCACTGGATGCGGCAGGAGCACTCGGCTCTCTTGATAAATACA
>JAJHUR010093439.1:0-20823 GCA_027495735.1 Lutjanus campechanus | reverse complement strand
TGTCTCTTGGCCTCTGCCCAGGTGGGCTCTTTTTCCTGAAGGGTCATGACAGCCTGCATCACAGTCTCCACCAGTGCCGGAGGACGGCCATATGATTTGATCTCAGTCATGTCCTTCTTATTCAGAGATTCTAGAGCCTATCCACAAAAAGAGGAAGGAACAGAGAATGTGTGGATGTGGGAAGGCAGGGAATGCTGCTTGCTGAGTCATGTTTGATTCAAGTTTAACCAGACAGAAAGCACATAATCAAATGACAAGGTTCTTACGTTAGAGCAGAATAGAGATATAATGAAAGGTCAAAGATCATCACTCATTAAATATCAAGGACAGGTTGAAAAGAATTTGCAAATCATTGCATTCTCTTTTTAGTTACCAGGCATGATAATGAACAAAGTAAGCACATTCAGTAAAGACAAATTACCAACCAACAGAGGGACTGGCATAATGACAAAACAGTCAACAGGATATAGATCTACCTTCATGGCCTCCTCTAGAGCAGGCAGGGCCTCGTCCAGGTCTCTCTGTGCATTGTCAGCCATGGCTTTACACTGTAACTCTTCTGCTGCAATTTTCTCACTGTTAGCACTCACCGCCTCAACACAAACACACACAAACATACTCCAGTCAGTGTTATTGACTATCATATGCCACTTTACTATTAGTCAACTACAGTACCGCACACAAATTCTAAATTAAACCACTAATATAAACAATTTCTAAGTCAATAGGATAATTGCATAAGTCAGGTGGATGTGAACCACAAAAGTACATTAATAAACTATTACTTAAATCTATTTAGTAATTTGTGTGCATATAAACATGTTTGTGGTGCTTACCTTCTGCTGATTGTCTGCCTCTCGCTTCTGCTGCACAATGACAGACAGGAACTCATTACACTGTTTCTGGAGCTCAGCCACCTGTTTCTTGGCCTCCTCCAGCTCTACAGACATGCCCTCCACCTTCTCCCGCGTGTCACTGATCTTAAGTAGGCCGTTACGCAGCTTGCTCACTTGTTCCCCCAACTCACTGCGTTTCTCTGCCAACAGCCTGGATGGACACACGCAAACATACACGTAAAACAGAATTAACAGGGTGATTCACAGTCATTTACAGGTGTTTAGTGAATTTAAGAGACAGAAAGAGCCATTTATCCACAGTGGGGGATTAGTTGAACTTGTAGTACACTCTTAGAAATAACAGTTTAAAAAGGGTTCTTCCTGAAGGGCTGAGGTTCTAACCAGAACCCTCTGCTTCTGAAGAACCCTTTTTTGAAGATGCGGTTCATCCTCTTGGTAGAACTCCGTGGGGGGTGGGGGGTGGGTGTTCTAGATTAAATCCTAGAGGGTTACCTGCAGTTCTGGATGAACTCTTTCACAGATAATTATATGTATAACCCTTGATGTTGGGTTCTGGGTAGAAGGTTCCAAGTGGAACCTTTATTTAATGTTCTACCAGGAATCCAAAAGGGTCCTCTATGGAGACAAGCTGAAGAATCTTTTATGGTTCATTTGGCACCTTTATTTCATAGGCACGTTTTCTCAGGCACCGCACCAATGGAAATAGGACAGTGGGGTGAAGTGATGCAGGGTGACGCCGCAATGCTCTCAGATGCAGGCGTGCGCTTTGCTGCCATGGTTTGGGGGCCTACAGACACTACAACAGGACCAGTTTAATCAACCATGTATGTGACCCTCAAGCCACACATGAAGCATTTGAAGGTGGTGTGATAAGAGCAAAGGAGAATCTCTGAAGGTACCTACTTCTTGTATCCAGACACCAGCTCCAGGTAGTTGGTGGGTGTCACATAATTATGTCTCCGCAGCTCCAACTTCATCCTCTGGGACACCTGCGCTACCGACTGGTGCGTGATCACAAAGGTACTGGCAACCTTGGTCTGGATCTACAACACCATGCAAAATAATGATCTGACATTCAGACAATGAAACTTCAGGAGTCAGATTATTTACTATTTATACACTGATGTGAGGATTAAGTTTTAAGTTTAATCAAGTTTATCAAGGTTTTTGAAATTTGCACTGTAAATGTAATCTGAGGTGGACAAAGTTTAGTGGGCACAAATATTAAGGCTCTTAATGTGAAAATTGTAAAGTGCAGCTCCCTGCCCCTGTTCAGTCAGGCGTCTGCCTTAATCCTATCTTTCCCATTTAAAGGCTGACATCATGGGGTTGAACTTCAAGATGTTGAGAGTAGATTCATGTGTCAGAATGCATCACAGAGTTAAGCCAGCATCTGTTTAACTGTGTGAACTGAAATCAAGTTCCCACATGTACAAATGTGTGATTACGTGTACGTGCTTATATTCCTCACCCCCTCCAAGGAGCCCAGCACCAGTCCATCCAAGTACCTCTCAGCTACTTCCAGCAGAGCATCTTTGGGCCACTCACAGAACCAGTCAATGGAGGTGCAGTTGACGAGAGCTGGGTACTGGAGGATGCGGTTCCTGTTAGATAAACAGCCATTTAGGAATTTTATTCAGATATAATTTGTTTGCATAATGATCTCCACTTTAGCCCTGTAGACACAAGATCTGGAAACTAGTGCAGGTACATCTGGCAGCTGGGTAAGAATAATGAAGCCATTATTCACCCTGGATGTAATTCAGAGTAATTAAAACTAATGCTGTTCTTTGCTGGAAAGTCAGTCTTTTCAGATGGGTAGCTTAAAATAGATGTGCAAATAGTAAAACTGGCTAGCTTTAGGCAGAATGACAGAAGAGCTCTTAACAGGCTCATTTTGAGAGACCCTCTTACAGTAAGGTACAGCAGACTTAAGAGTGTGAGTTAGTGAGTTTAGCTGGTTAATTGGTGTAGCAGGGCTTCCTGAGCTCTGGCAATGTGATATGGATCCTGCTAGCAGCTAGTGACAGGGGGCCAGGACGCCTCGTCACCCAGAGAATGGTGATTAGCTCTGGGTAATGGTGCCTGCCAGCCCAATTAGCAGCATAATGTGTGACCACTACCCTGTGCCACTAATTACAACCAGCCAGGCCATCAATGCTTGAGGGGGAAGAGGTGTTTTTGTGGGAAGAATGTGTGTGACAAGGGGAAGAGAGAATGAATAACAGAAAACGTGTGTCCATCTGTGTGCAGACTACATATGTGTGTGTGCGGACAGCAGGTCCTCTTTATCACTGCATCCACCCTGTTTGTAAATACACCAAGCCTCATGTCCTTGCCACAGAATCACCCACCTTATAAGACCTCATTTGCTGAAAACAAATCATGAATCAGTCATTAACACAGTCTCACTGTGAGGCATGACTACACTAATTTTACAGTAATATTACAGTTACCTATCAGCAGCAGAGTACTGTAGCAAGTACAGACACAGACAAATATCCGCTCAATAAAAATAAGATTATAGCAAAAATGTGTCCAGTTATACCAGAACAGACTACTGGACACTATATGGACACTACAGTGAAGGCCAGTATTTAATAGGTTTGGGTACTGAAACCTGATGCTGTTTCCATGCCCTGAACTGTCTATTGACATTGTTGCACTTTAGTGTGGGCATCACATACAAGAGGCTTTACCGCACATGCCATAACTAGTTATCATTACGGCAGCACTCTCTCTACATGGGTCTGGCAGCAGATAATGTTAGCCCACTGTTAACTAGCCAAGCTAAATGTTCTAAATTAAGCCTACGCATCTAGCAGCCCACGTGCCAGATATGGCCCTTTTCTATGGCCCTGAAGAGACTTGTTGCAAATTAGGCATGTGTGTGATATGAAAAATTAAGGATACCAACCCAAACTTTATTTTCCTGTTATTAGTACCGTAAGGGCCTGATTTACTAAGATCCTGAATAAAGAGTGCTAAATTGTGGATGTATTCCAACATACTGCACGTTTGGTTGGTGTGTGTCTTTTGTATGTGATCAACTAAGAATAACTGTGTAAATGACAACAGGTGCAAACACAGTGGAGACAGCAGCATTTAAATGAGGGTTTGGATGGAAAGAAAAATGACTGCAAGCACAAAATGTCAATTCTGTGGAAGTGTTAGTGAAAGAGGCATATAAACATTTTGTTGAGCTACAGCAAAAACATCAAGAACAGAAAGAAATGGCAATGGCAAGATGTAAGGCGAAGAACAAAAGAAAAATTAGAATAAATCTTCTTCAACTTCTTCAAAAATAAATACTACTAATAATAACAACAACAATAATACCCCAATCAGCTCATGAGAAATGACTTTAAATCAGATTATCTCCTCCTTGCCACAATAACATCAGCCATCTGTGCGCAACTCTGGGCTGTTTAGCACCTTCCTTTCAAAGGTATTAAACACAGACGCAATCACAGTCACTGCAAATTGTTTTCAGGCTTGGTAAATCACAGTGCATGTGCTAAATTAACTTATTAACATTTTCTCCTACCAGTATATTTTGCACACTAGGGTAGATATGCCCCATATTTCATATTCATTAAGGCAAACATACTAAATGGATGGTGCATGCTGTCTTCCACATTTGAAATATGCATATTTGCATATTTGTTTGCGGGTGGTATCAAGTTTACACACATTTTTACACACACAAACCTTTAATAAATCAAGCCCTAAGTGTTATTTATTTGTAAATTTGGGTAGTTTATTTACATGATTTGTTAAGTTATTTGCATTTATTTTAAATTATACTTTTAAGTAAACATCATTTTGTGCATCTTCTTTAAAGGTTCAGGCAACGTTTAGGCAACAGTGCTGTTTATAAATGATAATTATAGCAATGGTGTCGCAAAAAAAAACCCCAAATGATACCCAACTGTAGAATTCAATTGTGTGCAAAATAACATGACCATAAAATGAAATAAGAATTCTTTGTTTCATGTACTCCCTTGTTGTTATGACAACAATGCACATACAGCTGTGAGAGAGAAGCTGTTGTGTGCTGTGACTCAGCTTATAAGGGCTGCAGTGGGATTCATGCTGCGCTACTTAAAAAGATGTGTCGACAACAAAAGCAAACTATGCATGAAACAGCATCAAAACCTACCTGAAGGGCTCTCCCACTGGGCTCATACAGAGAACAATGTGCAGGTTGTTCCTGACTCGCTCTATCAGGTAGCTGAACAAGGAGTCTGGAGTCTCCGCCACATTGTCTTTCCTGGCAGACTCCGACAGAGCATTACAGACCTAGAGGTAGAATGACAACAGAGATATGTTATTACAGTTGTAACTGGGTTTTAACTGACATGTTTTTAATACAAACCTTAATGTCTGTAGATGCACATGATCCCACAGTATGTGAATGAAAAACATAATGAAATACATATTGGAGGCTATACTGTATTGTCTGAAAAGAAACTTTAAACTTAATAGTGAGGATAATTTTTAATTTCAGTTTTTTTTTTCCAAGAACAAGATTTGTGTATTAAGAAACAATTGCAAACATTTAACACGTGGCTATTTTGTAGCAAAAGCTGTATTGCCATGATCAAATCAATCTTAATTTTACACTTAATTCATATTTAGGGCTTAAATATCAATATACAAGACAGAGAAAACCAGCAAAATGTTAAATGTGCTGCTTTGATGATAAGACCTTCGGCCAGCAAAGGTCTGACCAATTTGATCAAGAGTAACACTTAAATTGGGGCTTTGATAGAGCCGAATCATTTCAAATAGTTTAAATGAAACCTCTATCGATTGTGAGACAAACCTCAGCCTAGATAATCGTCCTCACTACCCTGTGCTTGAAATTGCTTTCATTTTAATCAGCCATGTGTCACCTTTTGACTTCATCAAATAGATATGAGAGTATGCAACTAGACATGAAAACCGATGAATCTGAAGACAATACAGACCTCAACAAACTCGTCCTGCTTGTAGAGGTTAGGCACCTCTCCAGAGCTCAGGATGTTATTGATGTCCTCCAGGAAGGATTCGTCTACAATCTGGGTGTCACTGAACAGGAAGACTGTGGGCTTGTTGTCCACGCCGGTCAAACGGTACAGCTTCTTGATGTCTGAAAGCCAGGACAGGAAAGTTATGACTGTACGAAGAAAGGTACTACATCAAACAATCAATTTCCAGCTTTGCTTTGAGCTTTCCCTGAGTTGAGTTTTTAATTTCCAGACCACAGGTTTCTTTCCAGAATGGAAAATGTTGGATGCAGTCATGTTTTCCCTTTCTCAAACATCTGTGATTGTACAGTAATAGCAGTGTGTTTGAGCTCACCTTCTCTAAACTCCTGTTTGCGGTACTGCTTGGTGACTTCCACCTGGAATACCTGGTACTGGCAGATGAAGGCGGCCATCTTAGACAGACTCTGTCTCCCAGAGCCCCCAACACCAACGAGCAGCATGTTGCCCCTGAGCTGACTGATCACACGTACTATGCGTGTTACTGTGGAGGGAACACAAAAATATTACCCAAATCCTTGATTTACAAATATATTCTACAAATACTGAAACACTGTCACACTTGTCACACTGACGATATCTACAGTCAAAAAGTTTTTTATTTCCACAAACTTTTCATCGGGTGAAATCTGTTCTAATATTGAAATAGAGCTTAAAGGAGCTCCAGTGTGCCTGGAAATCCCTGAACACCTGTACAAACTGACAATACAAGCAAATGTTGATCCAGGGTGTCTAAACATATCAGAAAATTAAATGTGAGACTTTTTAATGTCACCATTTAATTCAATAAAAGGCCATTTTTGCCATAAAACTAAACATCAAATATGAAAATATAGGTGTAGTCTTTTGAGTAATTACATATATTGTCATTTCAAAATTGTGGATAAGGTAAAATGACGATAACTGGTATGTACTGATGCATTTATTATCGTTCCTTAATTATATTAATCACTACAACTCTCCTGAAATGAGTCTATCAAGGTAGAATTCCCAATTTCTATGCTGACAATCATTTAGACCCAGGCTGTATTGTTGTTGTAGATCGGTTTTATAGTTTATATAGTTTATGGCTTTTAAATAAATGGGTAAATACCATCCTTTCTCATTCATTCTAAAGACACTCTGTTGCCATAAGGAATTTTGTCAATCTTGTCAACTGACTTGACTGGACAGATGATTGCCCCACTTTTTACTGCTCGTTTTATGTCCAAATATTGGACAGTGGATTTGGCTGGTCGCCCCGTCTCCCTTTTCAGACAGTTAAGCAAGCTTGGTACCTCAGTCAACTTTCTCCTTTCCTGTTTTTTTGTACTTGTACTTTTGTACTTTGCAATCCTATGTGCTAGGCTTGTCTATCTCCAAAAGAAAACCAAATCTTGAAGATGGTTAAAAGCTGTTTCTAGGGGACCTGTAAAAGTGGCAAATATTCACCAAAACTCCAGCTAGCTAATCCACATAAATCATTAGCTAGTTAGTTAGCTAGTATTTTGCTAACATTAGCTAACTTGGTGCTTTTACAGGAAAAGGAGTCCAAAGTATCAAGTTTGCTTTTCTGTTATTGGAGAACACAGCAAAAAGTGGTGGGATTTTGGAAGGGTCTAATATTTACCCAGCAATGTTCCCTACACAATATCTAGCATATGTGGCATATTTAAGACATTCTCAAACAGAATTTCAGGCTATTTAATACTTTCAGGGTCTTTTATTAGAAAATATGATTTTAAGACCTTTAAGACCCTGTGTTGCATGTTGTTTCTATACTAATGTAGTGTTATTGATTTGCAGTGGGGTGTGGTAAAGTGGCATATTGACAGCAGTGTGTAGAGAGCAGAGCCTGGTGCTGAGAGGCCGTCTCTCTCTCAGCTGAAGGGGAGCTTTTATCTACAGCTCATGCTGTGTTTTTCAGAGGAGTTTCAAACTGGGCCTGAATCACAAAACTGTGCCAACAGTGAACAAAGCAAAGACACACGAGAGTACAGCAGATGAGGACCTCTTATATTGATTGTGGTAATGTACTGGATTGACTGGACAGAATAGAACGGGTGGAATTGACGCTGTGAGTTGATGCATCAGGAGAATTTTATTCACAGCATGTTGTCTGTTTAAATATGTGTATGAGACTGTGTGTGGATGCGTGTGTTGCATTCTCGGACGCACTGTGTTCGATGGCATCTCGGAAGAGCACCAGGCTCATGGGAACTACGCCAGGTGTGAGGTTGTAGTCCTCCAGCTGGGTTTCCATGAACTTCTTGAGACCGTTCATGTCTTGTAGGTCCTCATACACACGTGACTCACTCAGGAAATCACCTGACACACACAAACAGAATATAAACACATCTTATCTGGGAGTATTTTTGCACTCATTGGTGTGAGATTGACATTGCTGTGTACAGGTGCGTGTGTGTGTGTGTGTGTGTGTGTGTGTGTGTGTAAAATAATAAATGTACCAAATATTGGTGGTTGTTTGTTTGGGCAGAGGTTGTGGAATGTGAGGTCAAAGAGTGAGCCCAGTTGCTGCCCCAGCAAAGCAACAAAGGCCTCTATGTCACTGTGATCTACAAGCCGGTCTGAGAAAACCCTGAAATCAACCACAAAACATAAACAAATATTATTCAGCATATACCCAACAAATGCACCTGTCTGCTTTGGTTAATGTAAAATAAAGTAGAAAACCATTCACAACTGGATATATACTTGGCTTCAGCTAATACTGATAATACTGCTAAATGCGGAACTATGGTAAAAACATTCTGTATGACTTTGAAAAGGTCAAAGATCTGGTGTAAAAAAAACAAATCCTTGGTTACCTGAAGCACTCATGGATCCACAGTCGTGTGATGTTGGTTTTGGTGTCATGGAAGTCTGGGTGAGCTCTTAACAGACCCTGAAACACCTAAAAGATGTAGAACAGGAAAAAAGTCACGAATGTGTCCTCTAACATTTCAATTACCAGATATTTAAAGCTACTACAAAGAACTGTCATATATTTTGTTGATTTTGGAGGCCTCTGTGGATGAAAGCGGTAGTGTTTCAACAATAATGACCACAAAATATAATGTCAAAAATAAAATTATATAGGTAAAAATCTCCACCTGCTTCTTTTAAACTGGCTAACATACTACTCACTGTAACTCTGCCTGTGAAAACGTGAACACAGGCTCATTTCATCTGATTTCGAGGAGAAACCGACTCGGTGGCAGGAGTTAAGAATAACTATATAGAAACAGCCAGACTTCTTAGTGATGGTATTGTTTTAACTTAAGTAGGTCAAACAAAGGCGTTAGTAACAAATGTAAATAACTTCATAACCATTGTAAATCGTCAGTGAATTTCAAGAAAATGCATTACCAAAGCAAGTTATGCTTATTTAACCAATGTGTGGCTTAGTGTGTAGTGCTTTCCCATATTGACCTCCTTTGTCAAAAAGACTTCAGTCGTATTTTTTTAAAGCATATTTTAGATGTGTGATGTTGGTATACTTTTATTGATCTAACCCCTCTTTATATATTAATGTGTACCTTGGAGATATCCCTAAGGTTGAAGAGGTAGTGTATCTTGGCTGGAGTAGGAAGGAAACGAGCTGAAACGGCACCATACAGCTCTAATGTGGCCTGAGTCAGAACCTCTCCAATGGGCTTCACCTCCTCCTTAAACCCATGTAGCTTTTGGTTGATCATGGTGCTGTAGATCCGCTTGATCTGGGACTCCTGCAAGTTTGGTACATCTTGTAAATAATACAGCCAAAGCAATAAGATACACTTATTTCAAAGTGGTACTGATCAAGAGAAAGAAAAAATGAGTAAGAATTTTATAAAGCAGGGCCGCCCACAGTAGCACCATAAGATTCAATTTTGCTTGTCAGATGTTTCTAGCAAAAAAAGAGAACCCCTTATATTAATATTTGTGTAATATACCATCATATTGTGATAACCTGATCTGTTCTGAGACTGTCATTGTACTGTGAAAATGGAATACTGTTACAACCCTTGCAAATATATTGGAAATAATCACTTAATCATTTTAAGCAAGCAAATAATTTTCAAGCAAAAGCACCAAAAATGTTCTAGTTTCAGTGCCTCAAATGTGTATATTGCAGTTTTTATTTGTTAGCTATTTGAATATGTTTGGATTTTACGCAGTTGGTCAAACAGAATAAGTACTTACTGCCCAAAGTGGGGCCCATGTGCCAAAGTAGGCCCTCCATAAGATTTGACCCACAAAATGTTTCAAGCCCGAAAAGCTGTTTTGCAGTTTTATGCTCTTCAAATATGTAGGATCCCTAAGTAATCATTACTTTTCATAATGTGAGCACAGCAAGTAGAGTGAGAGAGTGACATGTCTGTCAATTGAGGGAACTTGGCATCCTAGTACCACAAACAATACAGTACAAAAAGTGTTTGCTTTTGGCATGTGTCCCATCATTAAGTTTCAGTTTTGGCTCTTCAAAAGAAAAAGTTTGGGCACCCCTGTTCAACAGGGTGTAACAATTCAATTTCATATTTTCCACTTCACACATTCAACAGTGAAAACAACCTGTGAAGCCGAAGGCAATTTTCACATTTGTGGACAACAAAGATTATTATTATTGTTGTTAAGTGTCAGGTGTCTTTCTAACCATTTTCAAAAGCAAATTTATTTCGTTCTTTTGTGGCATGACAAAAAGCAGTGTGAAGAGAAACGTCAAGAGAGGAACTACAAATAAGTGCTGGAAAAAGATGGACCAGGAAAGGTTAAATGGCGTACAACAACAGAGATAATTGGAAAAGACTGCAAAGAAACAAGAGGTGATCCGGAGTGGGATTGAACAATGCGGAGAATGCAGGGAAAGTTTGAAAAAGCCAAATAAAACAAAACAAACAAAAAAAAGGACACCATGAGAGAGAAGGAAGACAAGATAAATTAGCAGGAGCTCTTTCAGACAATCATACTTTCCTAGGTGTTGGATATAAGAAAAAGTCTTTTTTATTATGAGTATAATCCTAATCAGGGCAATGCCTGTAATGAGATGAGAAAATGGTCGACAAATGGTGATAGAAGATAATAAAATGTCTGAGAGGTGGAGGATTACCAGGATCAACCTTGCTGAAATGCACAGAAATTGTTGGATGACAGACGAAGTAAAGAGACAGAGAGAAAGACAAAGCGCGTTGGTATGTTTAATAGATTTCAATGATTTCAATTTTAATTTCATTCATAATCTTCCAGGGTGAAGGAAAAGGAGAGGAAATATATTCAGGAAGACTTACATGAGGAAAGGTCATATTGATTAGACTGAATCGACTCTGTAAGCGGCCAGAAATGTGAGTCCTCCCTCCACCAGGGGGCCCCATGGACGCCAACAAGACCATGTCCTAACAAAGCAGACACACCAACACAGAAACATAACAGAGAAGTGCAGTTTAATGGCCTCTAAGTAACCGAGTAACTCTTGTCCAATATACTGAAAAAGAATGGTAATTAAGAGGTTCTTACAGAAGAGGCACTGAGACGCCAGAAGAATTATATTTCAATCTCACCCCTACCTATAAACAGACCTCTTAACTGCCCTTAACAAAATCAAATTTCTCACCTTGATAAACTTCAGAGTCTGTTTCTGGCGGTCGTACCAGAAGCCGTAGTCGATCCACAGGCGCAGCAGTTCCAACGGCGGCTGGGAGCCAAAGAGGTCATGGGCTGGCATGTTGAGGTCGTCCAGAAAGCACAGCAGGCGCTTCCCACCCACTGGCACAAACACACGTTTGGTTCTCTTCTCTATGCGGCTCTCCACAATGGCCTGGATGTTATTAGAGGTGGTCTGGAGAGTGATGGAGAGACAAAGAGAGAGAAAAGATGAATTGGTATGTTCCATCATGTACCTCAGAAACGCTTCATATGTTATGAAATAACAGAGCAACGTGACAATAAAATTCAGCAATGAAAGCAATTAAAAAATATGTTTGCGTGTCTTCATGTGAGCACAATTATGTAACTTTCAAGGCAACTTCTTTCAACAGATTTTTAAGTTTTGAGCCCAACTCACATACTCTTAGTTTTGAAAAAGTTACCAACTAATAATGTTGTTTTTTTTTGTTTTTTGTTTTTTTGATAAGTTAACTTTTTTCTTTAGATAAACTTGAATCTTTCAGTTTTCTAAACTCCAAAAATTGTATTTCAAAAGCTGCTGAGTAAAAATAATTGAAGTTAAAGGGAATAATGGTTATTAATTTAATATTTTCAATTAGAACCATTTGATTTTCAAGTTTCGACAATGAAAAATCAGGTACAGAGCTCATTGTTCACAGTTTTCTCAAAGGGCCAAGTTTATCAAAAGAAGAAAAGCAAAAGTGAAAGTTTAGGAGTCTGAGTTTGAGCCAAAACTCAAAAATCTGATTCAGGCAGTTGCCTTGTATGCGGTTTGTTAGTTTGAAATGGGAAAGTCTGCACATCTGTATAGTATTCTTTATGTGACTGAGACAATGTTGGGAGGAACCTTTACATTTACTGATAAAGTGATCATGAAACCCGTTGCTGGTGATGATTGCATTTTGGGTTGAATTAAGGAATATTACTGTTCTATGTCCAGCTATGAAAATTTGGAAATCCTGAAATCCTCCCATGGAGAATATCAACGTTGGTAATTATTTTGTGACAGGTCTGTGAGATACTGACACTAAGAATTATCTAATAAATGTGGCAAAAACACACTAATGCCAAATGTGGAAAACAGCATTAAGTAACATTCAAATATGAGGAGATTAAATTAACGCATTCACTGAGACGAATGAATGACACTGAGGAACATGAGGGGAGAAAAAACACTGTGGTGCAAAACACAGAATGAGGAAAAAGTGAAAGATCGACCATTCAAGATGTGCAGATCAACCAAAGGAGGTAGAGTGTGTGAAGGAGGGAGAGATGAAAAAGACAGAGAAGAAAGACTAATAAGGAGCACTTATCCCAAAATATATATGACTCAGTTTATACGGCAGGAAATGAGACAGATGCAGAAAAGAAAGGAAAAATGGTGGGGAAAGAGCTGCCAGGTTAGAGCTAGGCTGTGGGGGGTGATGGTGATTATGGTGATGGTTATAAAGGTGGGGGGCTGAAGAGTGCCTCAATCATCCCTGGCTCCCTAACAGCCCTTCATTACCGCTATCCAGCACTGACGTCCGCTTTGGAGAGACGCAGCACTTTGACTCTAATTGTAGTGAAGCTGAGATGGAGGCTATTCAGAGCCATGACGTGGTAAGATGGAGGCAGTTGCACTCACTCACAGAAATATGCACAAACACGTGCACACCCAACACCTGTACTCAATCATCTCAATGTGACTGTATCTCATGCTGCGAGTGAGGGCGGCTCATCCAAAGTTATATTTAGTGGACAGACGAGATGTGTGTGCTAGCCTGTGCACATGTGGGTGGATTTTGTGAAGGCCTGACATCTATAGATTAGACTCTATGACAGCATGTTTCAGCCTAGTGGGCAGAATTTTCAAAAGGCTATATACAATCCCCAATTCCCGAATTCTGACATTTTATGATATCAAAAATCTGATGAATCAAGAAAATAATCAACAAATTCATTGATGATGAAATTAATTGTCAGTTGCAGACCTACTTTGAGCGGCCACTTACCAAAATGACCTCTGTGATAACACCTTTTTTTCTGAAGGCAAACTTTTTTTTTTAATATAACACATATAGAGTACAAACACACACAGAGGCACCAACCTGTGAAGACATGTTGACAGTGAGGGCAGTCCACTTGTTATCTAAGCCCTGCAGGACGCTCTGGGCCACTGATGTTTTACCAGTGCCCACTGGCCCGGTGAGCAGCACTGGGTACTGGCCCAACACCAGAGCTTTAACCAGGAAGTTGTAACGAACTGTGTCCACTGTAGGAACCATAATTTTATAGAATGGAGCACTGCAGGAGAGGGCAGAGGGAGAGATATGGAGGTATTCTAGATGTTAATGGTAGTTTATATACTGTAATCTATAAAAGGTAAAGCTGCCACAAAGAGTTTTTAACTCCTTATGAAACCATCTCAATATATTACTGATGCCGCTATATTCGCTACATAGGTTAACCAGACCATCAGTGAGAAGATTTGTTATTTCTGTATACATAAGGCCACATGGTTACTTACTTGGTCTTATAGCGCCAGCCGTGTGGCAGCTTATCTTCAAAAGGAGCCCAGGTTTTATTCTTGGTGTCCACATAGTATTCATAAATCGTGTCCTGAAAGAGTTTTCATAAAAACTTCAGAGAATGTTGGTGCTTACTAAAGACAGATTCATTCAGTTCGCTGATGAAAAGTGAGAATGTAAAGTATCATACATCAATCCAACCAAGGCTCACAAATTGTAAAACCATCTACAAATTATATTGATCTAATGTAATGGTTAGTGTAATGACTGTAGAAAAGATGGTAAAAGGTGGTAAAAGCCTCTTTTAAACTGTCTTTCAGTATCATAATACCTCCCTAACCTGACAAAGCCGCTCTAACATTAATAGTTTTGGTAGCTTTGACCAAGAAAACACATGAAAAACATTGTTTAGCCACAGCAGTTGCAACTTCCAGTGCACTTCAAACTGGCCAAGCAAGCAACCCAGTAAAGGGGAAGAGTACAATTTGACTGACATTATATCTCGTAAGCGTGTACCTTGATGGGGAAGGTGCCCTCAAACTCCCGTAAGAAGTTGTCTATCTTCACGCGTCCATCCTCATCAACAGAGGCACAGATGGACCAGATTAGGCTGAAGATGAACCAGAGCTGCACCATCCTACCCAAGTTTTCTGTGTCTGAAGTATTCACCTGAGGAAATGGAGAGAAATACATATTATTTCACACTATACATGCTTCAGAGATGATGTAAGCTTTTGTTTTGGGATTTACTTCCTTATGAAATGAGGTGGATGTGGATAATCTACGTCTTAATTTCAGTCACAGGTGTTAAGTCAGTTACATCAAATACCATTAATGATCAACAATTTAGTTGTGCTGGATACTGGTTGTCCGTAGGTGAGATTACAAAGTGTAGTGGCGGTCACAGATTGTCTCCACTTGTCATACCCCGTTGCTGGATGTGGCCAGGGAGTCATAGAGGCGGCAGAGAGAGGTTACTCCATTAAGCTCAGTGATGGGAATCAGCTCTTTACAGTTGCTCCTCTTGAAGTTCAGTGTGCTCTCAATGTATTTCTCAAAAAGACACTTTAAATGGTCCACTTCAGCCTGAGGAGAAATTGAGCAATGTCGAGATCAATAGATAGAGGTGGAATTTGTGTGTCGTTCATGAAGGTTTTTGTTTCTTTCTCTAATAAATCCTTTCTAAAGAAAAGAGTTATTGTGAGTGAGTGCATTGTACCTTGGGTCGCTTGTCCAGCCAGGACTGAACAAAAGGCTTCCATCCCAGATCAGTGTAATCATTATAGACCATCCCACAGCGAGACACTGTGGCTGGAGAGGCCATTGCCAGATTCTCCACTTCAAACAGGAGAGACACCTATGACAAAAGAATTTACATATACTTTTTCTGTTGTGATTGTTTTATTATACATGGTTGGCTACAATAAAGTCACATATGGTAGCTACTTTTGTTTTGTTAACATTTATCTGGGACCACAAAAAACATTTTATTACACAAGAGTACAGCTATTGTAAAAGATATATTTCAATGTTATTGTGTTCTCTACTCATGAGAGAATGCTGGGATTCATTTCAAAGAAACAGTTAAGTTAATTAACACAATGGCTTTTTGATTCTGCACATTAAGGCTAATAATAATATATTGTCAGTATGTGCAGAGAGGACATTTGTGTTTTTCAGCTCATTAGTTGGTACAGTAAATTTTATTAAAAGCTCCTTCCCTCTTTTAATTATGTAAAGTACACAAGCATGGTGGTGATTTGCTGGCTGTCCCTTTGTTCTATTTTTTATGTGAGCCAGCTAAATGGATCAAGCCACTCGAATGCTCTGGCTTCCTCTCAGTTTTAAGCTATTAATCTTACCCCGTCTTCATGTTTTTGCTTGGTCGGATTTACTAAACAGAAACCAAAACAGTCCAGTTTGTTTCCTTTTAGTTGCTGCCCAGAACAAAATACATTTTGGTTACTGCATATTCACTGCTTTCCAATCATTCCATTTGGAAATTGGCGACTTGTTGGCAATGCCTAGCTCCTGATCACTTGAGAACATATGAATTATGTCTGCAGTATATGTGGTCACCATCAATCCACTTCAACACTTAACACAATGTGCACATGTTCCTACATTAAAAAGGCTTTCTGATGGAATACATTTTGAAAATTAACTGCAGGAAAAGCACAGATTGTTGATGGCTGATTTAATTTTGGCTGCTTCAGTTTCAGGGTCTTGGTATTGTTCATGCTGACTGACACTGCCACACTGTCATGGCTTGCTGGGACACTTAATAAGAGCAGATCCACTGGCAATGTAAATAGTAACACCCGGGCTTTTCCTGCTATGAGGAGTCAAAATGCTGTGAAAAATGCTACTAAGTCTGGTTTCCAGTTCTGTTCTCACCTGTTCAGGCATGGAGATTCTCTCTCCGTTGATGAGCGTGAGTACCTTGTTGTCATCCATAACAGAGTTCATACTCTCTATCCACAGTGTGTCAACCGGCCCATCAAACACAATCCACTTCTCATCTGGCTTATCATCTAAAGAACAGAGAGCAGGTGTAATGTGTGACTGAAAATGTAAAGTGACAGATGAGAAAATTGTTTATTTAAAATTGCCACAATATTTGAATGGTTCATTTGCAAAAAACTATATCTCCATTTTTATCAATTTTCCTAATTCATGTTTTTTTATTGTGCACTCAGGGAAAAATCAAACTGGTTTTGGTTTATTAATTTTAAGAATGGTGTTGATCTCTTTTTTGTCATTTATTTAGTGGCAATATCTATACTGCAACATACACTTTTCAATCAGACAGTAAAATTAACTTTCATTTTAAAAAAAGAAAAGAAAAAGAAAATATGAGTTTCAATCTTTTGATTATCTGAATACCAGCTCAATATTGACCACAAAAAGACCAGTCTATAAAAAAGAGTTTGTTCAGTTTTCAATGTGTGCCAGTAGCATTAAATAAAACTATTTTCCCCAGTAGCTTGTTTAGTCAGAATTTAAAAAGGGGGTTCCAATGATGAGGGTCTGCAGCCATCATGGTAAGAGAAATCCCATGTCTGCTAGTTATTCAGCACACCTTGGGTAAGAAGGAGAAGAGGGACATTCACAGCACAGCAACATACATCTTCCTTATACTCCATGATGCCAAATTCCCACAGCAGCAGTTTTCATGGTGAAACAAAAAAAGTTGTTTGTAATTACAATTTTAGATGTACCGTCTGAAGCCACTGCTTGCAAAGTAAAAGGCTGTGATCTGAGTGTAGAGCAGTAAATTGCCATAGAAGCTTTGTTCCATATAAAGATGCCAAAGATGCTCTTTTCACTGTTTAGCATTACTAACTTAAAAGCTATTCAGATTCTTGTTTAAACAATCCTTGTGCATAAATATATGCTCTACGAGATAATAAAAATGTGATTCAGTTGAACTGCAGTTTAGAAATGGGAATAGGATATGACCAGAGGAGGAATCAGTCACTAGTAAGTGCTGACTTATACAACATGTAGTATGTAGAGAAATGTGTGTTGTAGTGTCAGCACCTGCACAGGCCGATCTCATGAGGGAGGACAGCACTCCGTCAGTCCATTCATTGGTGGAGAGGTCATTTTGTCCATACAGCTCTCCCAGACTCACTGCTTTGGGGTTCAGAGGATACTCCTGTTGTGTCACAGGGACCAAGGAATGAAAGAGAAAATGATAAAGAGATGACACAAAGTTCTAAACTATAATGACAGATCATAACTACTGAAAACTATTTGTCAAGGATAAGTATATATCTCTAGAGCGCGTACTAACACTTTAATTACACATGCTGCAGGAGTAAGTAAGGACAGTACTAAGAGCAGTAAGAGGAAAGCACGTCTGTGATTTTGTTTCACTGGAAAAGCTAAGGAAAAGCTCAGTAGTACTGGATAAAAGAGTAAACATAGCTCTCAAACCAGTCACTTGTTTGTCTCTGGGTAAAAAAAAATAAAGAAGTAGAAATAAAATGGGGGAAATGCATACCGTAGGCTACTTTGAAGGGTTTGTAATTTGGTGGTACGAGTAGATAACACTCAACAGCATGAAGTAATGTTTGACTGATTTGTCACAACAAAATCATTGTCCATAATGTGTCCCTAAATTCCAGGTTTTGCTCATGATTTCCTCTAATTAAGTTGGAGAACAGACAAATTTGTAAAGAGTTGAGAATTTAAAACAATAAATTAAATTCTTTTTGGAGGCAGATGTTATTTGTCAGTTTGTGTGAATTTGACTGTCTGGAATACACCCACCTGGACCAGCTGGAAGCCAGGCACTCCCCTGTGGTGCAGGGCAGTGAGGGCACTCCGCAGGGTCCTCCAGGTGACACTCTTAGCGCTGCCTGTCTTGCCCACCAGCATGGAGGAGTGTCGAGAGTTTTTGGTCTCATAAAGTTGGATGACTTTGGTCATGGTAAAAGGAGTCACCTGGAAACCGCTCTGACGGAGCTCCACCTCTATAGCCTCTTTCAACTACAACAAAATAACAAAGGTTATATTGTAAGTATACAGAAAATTATTAGATATGTGACAATGACATACCAGGGTCGAGGTGAATCATGTCTGTCAATTTGGATATATAATGTATATAATAGGCTTAAGACAGAACAGAGAGCAACTAATGATGAAAGGTGAGAAGCAAAGAGTAACAAATATCTACACTGGTAGAAAGATACATGGATGCTGACAGACAGCAGGGGTATAATCCCTCCCAGCGCTTCTACGCAGAGTGAAAAGACATCTCTGCTCAAGGTGGAATTGCAAATGAGTAACCAGCGGAGTCTATCCGAACAGATGTCTGAGAATCCATTATCCAAAATAATGAAATTCTCATGTCCACGCTGCATGTACTGCATGTCAAATATGAATTTAGATAGACTCATGTAAGTCACAAACATGTTTGTGTAAAAATACTGCATACATACATACATACATACTGCAATACATACTGCAATATTGTGCTGCAAAGACACAGTACAAACACACACAAAGGAGCACAAGAGAAGAGTCAAGCAATGCATTTTAAGCACAATTTTTTTTAAGACTGAAAAAGATAAAAATATACAGTATATATATATATATTTGGACCAGGACACTATCCCATCCATCTACATAGCCCTTTTTTGCCCAAATGACTGTAAACTAAAAAAAAACCTGCTTATTTAGCATGTATCTGTGTCCTGTGTGTGTGCTATGCATCTGATGATGCCTATCTGTACAGTTATACACATATATATCTGTAAATTAACCATCTTCATCAACACACTTCACCAAAGTTAAAGAGATAGCCAAACAGAGAGACAGAGAGACTGATAAGTTAGACAGCAGACGACAGCAGTGACAGTGGTGGCATCTAAATGTTGTTGAATTCTGCAGGGCATTTCAGTTTCGGTACTGGTAAGAGCTGTTGAGCTGTATATGTATATTGGTGCTACAATGTTTATTAGGAGGAGCTGACAGCTCTCAGGACAATCACAGCAGCTGACACAGATAAGAAGTAAATCCTTTGATATTTGGGGATCAAGGAAAAAGGAACATTGTCATAAAGTCACATTATAACAAAAGACTAATTATGGTTTAACATAAGGAATGCTGATCTCAGCTGCCGACTTACCTGGCCATAATCTATAGCGGGTGTTTCCACAGCAGGGAACAAGTCCTGGATGATCCCACTAAACAGTGGCACGTCAGTTGAGGTCAGCTTGGCAATGTTCATGTCCTTCATAGCCATTAGCAGGATCTGAGGGCAGGCATACAAAGACAGACTCAACCACAATTACCCTTCTGATTGAAGAGTTTAGTTCATTTGAAAGGAAAGGACAGTCGTTAGTTAAATTATCTGTGATGGTTCTCCGATGATTTGACATCAAATTAGAGAGATGACAGCACAGCTTTGGTTAACATTCCAGCTCATGCAGTCATAGCAACTGCCTGCTATTCTCATCCAACTTACAGTCTTTTCAGCGTGAAATTCCCTTTTATTTACTGCATCTGCAATATAATTTTTTGCACAGAATGAGGGCTGTAGATTTTGTCTCCCATCAGTTACACTGCAAGGGTTAAATGGTAAAGGGTTTTAATGAGCCCTTAGCAAATTCTCAAATCCATATTCTGTGTGTGTGTGTGTGTGTGTGTCTGTGTGTGAGAGAGAGAGAGAGAGACAGAGAGAGACCTACTTCTTCATCAGGAACATTGGGGCAGGAGCGGCGCTTCTTTCCAGCATAGCGAAGCAAGGAGGTAAGAGCACGCAGGCCAAAATCATAGTGGTCCTGTTTAGACAGCTGCTGCATTGCCAGGGAGTACAGGGTGAACACTTTCTTGGCCAGAAGCTACGAGGACAAAGACAAAGACAGAAGAAGAGTGACATAGAGACATAAATAAAGAGACAGAAATAGAACTAACAAAGAAGGACAGAGGGAAAAGGGTGAATGTCAGCTTTAATAGGATTAAAATTTCATTGTATAAAGCAGAGATGAGCCAGGGGGACTTGGCAGGTCACTCTGCCAGTAAAGCGTGTCACTGAACATAAATCCATCACTTCCCTCAGTGGACTTCAAAGTCAGATTTCAAATCATACATCTGGTCAACCATACAGCCAACCTGCATTGCAGCAAAGGGGAATAAGTGAACGGAACATGTTTTGTCTGCGTTACATTCATCAGTCTGTGTAATCTTCAAGCTGCAGGGACACCAGGTTAACAGGATGTAAATGTCCACTCAAGCTGTTTCAGGGTGCTGCTGCTTGTTTTTTTTTTTTTTTTTTTTTTTTGGGTTTTGGGG